>JAQQSV010000181.1:98275-196649 GCA_028646515.1 Pseudochirops corinnae
TCAGCTGATCTCTAGCTTTAAGGCAATCTTCATGTTTATTGGAAGCCCCTGGTGGGGGAGCTCTGGCTGTGCTGTCCTCCTGCAGCTCTCTGCCTTGGTCCTTCTTTTCTTCAAAGAAGGAATCTGGGGTTTGGTTGCTGTTCTTACGCTGTTTCTTATGCTTGTTCTTATTCATGGTTGGTCAGTCCGTGATTTTTTTTTTAATCTCTGTGGAGCTCTGCTTCTGGAGGGGAAAGCTCTGTCCCAAATTGCTGGGGTCCTCCCAGCTGCCAGAGCTCTTAGGAGGTTGCTGGGTCCCTCCTCCACTTCTGGCTCACTGAATAAAAATGAACCACAGGACCAAAGCCCAAGACCACAATCAGGATCCAGGCTGCTCAACGTGAGAGCACTTGGGCTCTGAACAATCGCTTGGTCCCCCTGCAGTCTGAAGGCCGAGAGCTCTGAAGCAGCAATGTGGAGGCGGGTCCAGGACCTCCACTTTCCGTTTCTCAGCCTTCTATGCAGTTTGGCCGGATGGTTTTTCTCCCATGACCTTACAAGCTCCACTGACCTAGTTCTGGATACTGCCACAACTATCACCAATCCACTCACCCAAAGCTTCAGCCGGGACTCGGCCCCTCTTGTCCAGCCACCCCCAGGGCACAGCTGAGGTTTCAGGCCAGGCTGGTTTCAGTTCACAGTGCTGACATGGTTCCTCGTAGCCAAGCTGACTTTAGTGGAAAGTATATTTGTGTGCGTTTTGGAGTTCTAGAATTAGTTTAGAGTCATATTTTATGGGTATTTTGGGATGGCTATGTGAGAGCTGCGATATGTTGCTGCTCTTATGCCGCCATCTTGGCTCTGCCCCCCGCAGGTCTTAATATTCTTAAGAAATCTTATTAACTACGAGGTTGTTGATAGTGACTTAGAGCTCTATAGTAAAAGCAACCCAACTGTTACAGGTACTATTGGATCTATACCATAGTTCTGCATCCACATAGGAAGGATTGAACCCTGAAAGCATCCAAAATTGGCTGACATCTTGTTGTTCATTCCTGTCTGATCTTCATGATGCAATGTACTATACTGTCCATAGGGTCTTCTAGGAAAAGATACTGGAATGGTTTTCCATTTCCCTCTCTGGTGGACAGATTAAATGATTAAATTAATTTAAATTAAATTAATTAAATTAGATTAACAGATTAAATCACTTGTCCAGGATCACACAGCTAGTAAGTGTATGAGACTGGATTTGAACTCAGGTCTTCCAGAACTCCATGCTTATTACTCTGTCCACTGAGCCATCTTGCTATTGGCCAGCTTTTACATGCCCACAAAATAAGTTTGACCTGTGTCTTTGACTTGGACAAGGAATTCTTCAACTAGCTTCTAGAGGCTTGTTCAGGAACTCATCTTTTTTGTTTCTGACTCTCCCTGATACATTCTATCATTTCCGGCTTAATTTTTTTTTGAGGAATTCTATCATTCCTGGTGGGTTCTGTGTGGTTCCCTGAAATTTCCTAGGATTTACTGAGAAGACCACACCAATGTGCAGACCTTCTTCCAGGGATCTTATTCCATACCTATAGTTAGCCTCTCTCCTCTCTGGAGTTCATGTGTAGACACTTCCCCATCTTCACCTTTTAAAGATGAAGCCCAAGGGTATATGTAGCTCATATGTATAAACTAGCTGTGAATTTCATCTTAGATGTAGTATAAAATTTGACATCTTGTCAAAGAGTTCACCCCTTGTCAGGAAGACATCATTTAAGGGTCATGTTAACAGGATAGCAAGGATCCTGGAAATACTTGCTATTCTCACATGCTAAGGAGCTTGTGGAAAGCTATCAACAATGTACACTGGCTGCTACACCAAAAGCAGAACTTCGCCCTTCCATTCAGATGTAGGACCTGCCTTTCCCTGAATTGTAAATGTTTGTATATCTTTTTTGGACCAGTGTCCTTGGGACCAGTGGAAAAGATCCAGATCCCATTTTTTGTGCCTTAGTCAGTCAAAAAACATTTATTATATATATTTATTTTGTTATAGAGAAACATATCTAAATTTTATTGTGGCCTTCTCGGGGAGAGGGTTGTGGGGAAGGGAAAAAAGAACAAAGTGAAAATGTGCAAAGCAAAGAACAGAATAAAAATCACAAGGAAGCAAAGAAAAGATGGGTCCTCCATCTTTTTCTCCACATTCTCCACACAAAGATTATTATTTATTATATAGGCTTTCTTGAAATGAAAATGTATTGTTACATATTTTGAATCCTCTTTTATGTTTTGCTATGCACATAAGATGCTTTTTTTCTCCTTTCTAACTTTGTCTTTAAGTTCATGATATGTTTTTGTTTCTTTTCTCCATTCTGTATTTGTGTTCTGGTGTTTAAGTCTAAAAAATTTTTGAAAAAAAAGAAAAACTAAAAAAATCCATTAAGTACCTACTGTGTGTCAGGCATTGTCTTAAGTTTTGAGGATACAACTATGGAAAACAACAATCTAATTAAGGAAGACAGCTCAAAAGAAAAGGAAGCTGAAAAGCAATGTGGGAAGGTCAGGGGGAGAAAGGGAAGGTGGGGATCTGGAACTAGGGAATAATGGAGAAGTTTGGAGCTGTACATTCAGGTGAGAAATGAAGAAGTATCTCACCTGGGTATAGTCATTACATGGAGGTTTGGGGAGGAACACTCGGGCCTACCCTCCAAACAAAGAGGCTCTAAGGGCAGTGGGTACTGAGGAGATGTGAGGTGTTAAAGAGATTCCTGGCACACAATGGAGAATTTTAGAGAAGTGCAACTGGGTGGGAAATGAAGTCTTTGGTAGAGTGGAGACCACTGGTGGAAACTTGCTTCTCTATGTATGTCTAAGAAAGGTTGAGGGGAAAGGGGTACAGGTTTAGAAATACTAAGAGTAAGCCTTAGGCTAGTTTGAATTGGTCTGTGTCTCAGAAACATGATTCTGAGAACCCATCTGTGTTTCACAGTAGAAGGACCTTCCAAGGAAGACAACTTACCCGTATGCATTTCCAGCTGAAACTTACTGTCAGGGTTCGAAGCCCTCCCCTAAGGGGCAGTAGGTACTTACCTTTACTATGGAGAAGACGCTGGCATTTTCTCTTTAAAGAAAGTAACGCTGGAGGGTAGATGTTAAGCGACTTTATTGATGTTACACCTGAGAAGCCTTACACCAGGACTCTAAGGCCACACCGCTCCTCCAAGGCTTCAATCCTTTTGTCTACCCCAGATCCACACACCACATATGACACAGCCCAGCTGAGCGGGAGTGAGAAAGGGGAGGTAAATTGTGAAAGGGGAATAGCAATCACAAGGGCATGAAGACCCCAGGGTGTGGAGACATCAGTCGGGAACCTCAGGTATCCCACATAAGAAAGTCCTGAGTGATGCAATATCCCCTGGCCAGGGACGGTGCAATATGCTCTGACTTCCACACCACCCAAACAATTCCCGGGCCTCAAACACATCCCTGGGCCTCAACATTACCACTTGCAATCTGGTACCTATTTGTGACCCTTACACTATCCCACCTTCTAAATATATTATTTTTCAAATAGTCTGAGAGTTCCATTTTCTAAAGGGTCAGAGAGATCAGAATGATTAAACTTAAGTCTTGAGTATCATCACAATTAAAATTTGTAGTGAGAGAATTACTCTATACTCTAAGGTCACTGCTGATCATAAGTTGTTTATGAGTCAGTAATTTGGAAAAATCGCAGCAGCCTAAAATTAGAATGCATTGTTACACTAGAGCTGTATACTCATTCTTCCACACTACTGTATTTTAGTTACCACTGTGCCCAGTCTTAAAAAGAAAGATGTGATAATATAAAGTGTTCAGAGATAGGGGCCAAAATAATTAAAGAGTTGAGAGGTAGGTCACCTGAAAGGTAAAGTAGGCACAGATAATTTGGTCCAATTTAAAGAGAACTGAACTAAAAGTTAAGAAGGCTGGATTCTAGTCCTTGCTAGGGTGGCTTTGGGCATGTAACTTAACCTCCCTGGTTATCCATAAGAACACTGGACTAAATTTTCTACAAGATTCCTTGTGTCTCTAAATGAGATGAATTGGGGTTGATCTGCTTTGGAACTAATGCCAGCTGTCAATGACTTTGTAAATGGGATTCATGCTTGAGACATGAATTGGACTAGGTGAATCCTGAGATTCCTAACAATGAGAGGTATATAAAATTGAAATGCTCCTTGTTTTAGAAATCTTCAAGTGGAGGTGCAACGATCTATTATAGAGGGGTATTATAGAAGGAATTCTTTTTCAGATATAGGTTGAATTAGAAAGTGTTTAAAGTTCTTTCCAATACGGATATTTTATGATTCTAAGGAGCTTGAAGAATAATTGGACAAACCTTTCTAAAGTGCTTGTTATATACAAAGTACTATGGTAAAGCCAGGGTAGAGGTAAGGCAAGACACAGTTACTGTCCTTTTATAGCTTAGGGTCTAGTATGTGGAGATAACACATACAGAAATAACTATAAAACAAAAAAAGCATGACAAGTGCATAAAATAGGTACAAGCCTGCTATGTAAGGTCTATAGAGGAAAAGGTACCTAGTGGGAAGCTTAACAGTAATATTTGAGTTAGATTTTAAAGGATGGTTTGGGATTGGAATTCAAAAGCTAATAAGGCAGAAGTGTGTCCAGGGATAGGGAAGTGTGGGTACAGGGATGGAGGCAGGAAAAATCATGGAGTACTAATATATTAATACCAACAATTAATTGGTAATGAGGATGTGTGAGAAGGAAATGGAAATTGAATAGAACTACTATAACTATTCTCTAGGAAAGCTTCCAGTAAAAATGGCAAAGGACTGATAATCTCATTTCTAGCAAATTTGAAAAGGAGGGAAAAATTTGAAGTAACCAGTACAAGGTGTGCTAGACTATTTGAAAAATAATTTGCATTCCAGTCATGGCCAAGCGACTGTCAGCTATGCTTAAAGGTAAAGGTTGGTCTCTTTACTAGAAAGAAGGTAAAGGCATTTTGAGAAACATCTCTACCCACCTCAAGTTACCAGAAAAATTAAAATATTCCTTAAAGAAAATGGAAGAAAGGCTTCAGTGTGGAAACAAAGACAAAAAATGACCTGAAAAGGTAGAGAAGAACTCTCTGACCTGTGTTGAAAGGTTGAAGACTGGAAGATTGACACAAAGGAGACATAAAGAAGGATCATGGGGTATTTTGATCTAAGCAACAGATCTAAGGCTCTTTTGGAAGTGATGGTAGCTGGACCCTCTGATGAAGAAGCAGGTCATTGTGCCCTGAGGAACAATGATTCCAATCTATTGGCTAGAGATCATTTAGTAAGGGTCAAAGGAAGAAGAGATGCATAAGGGTGGCTGGTGGCTGATTACCAGCTGAAGGATACTGAGGCAGCTCTTTGTCAACTTGTAAACAAGAGTGCTGCCTTCCCAGAATGAGCATCTGGTATGAGACAGAGAATATCCAAAGACCAATAAAACCAGAGGACTGCTACTCATTTCTGGTGATTTCACATAAGCACAAATGATTTTGCCAGAAAAAAAACCCTAGAAAGCATTGCTAAAGATTATGAAATTTGGGGCAAGAAACTTGAAGATATTAGGGCTGTTGGTAGAGTTTCAACTGTTCCTGTAGGTGAAAGACAAGAACTTTTGAAGAGAGGGGCAGATTTAGGAAGTGATGGATGATAAGATGAAATCTGAGAATAGTAATAAGCCATCACTAAAAAATAAAGGCCAGAGTGTCTTGAAAAAGAATCAGTAAGAATTTATTAGCCTAGAATCTTAAAAATCTAATCAAAAAGACTTCAAATTGAAAGTAAAGAGGGAGAAAACTGCCTACACACACACACACACACACACACACACGTTTTATATTTATCTATCTATACATATACATCCACTAGATTAGATGAAAAAATTGTTGTTGTTCAGTTGTTATCAGTCATATCCAACTCTTCATGATCTTATTTGGGGTTTTCTTGGCAAAGATATTTGAGTAGTTTGCCATTTTCTTCACCAGCTCATTTTACATATGAGGAAACTGAGGCAAATAGGGTTAAGTGACTTGTCCAGGGTCACACAGGTAAATGTCTGAGGCTAGATTTGTACTCAGGTTTTCCTGACTCCAGGCCCAGTGTTCTATTCACTGAGTCACTTAGCTGCCACCTCACAACAACTACTCCACCAGAATTGCATTTACTTGTCTTCAGAATTTAATTCCTGAGAGTTTACCATTCATCCAAGGCTGATTTTCCTTCTAGTCAGTCAATAAACATTTATTAGGTGCATACTACATGTCAGCTACTGTGCTTAGCTCAGACTTCTAGAATTTCAATCCATCAGATCCTACCTAACCTTTGCTTACAATTTCAGTTAATTCAATTCAAGCAATCTCTCTTTATTACTCCCCTCCCTTCCCTCTCTTTTCCAACTTTTTCTTTGTTCCCCTCAGGAAAATCTCCCTTCTTCTCCCCTTCTTTTTATGAGAGACAAAATGGACTCTAAGTCATGAGTGATGAGCCCTCATGTGGTGCTAGTGATACTGCTGTGTCAAACTAAAGAAAAACCATAAATTTAGACTGAAATTAAATATAATGAATCCTGAGGATTCATCATAGAATCCAAGATATAAACCTGGAAAGGACCTCATAGGCCAAACCCCTCACTTTACAGGAGAGAAAACCAAGGCACACAGAAGTAAATGTTTTGTTCAAGGTCATATAGATGCTATCCGAGGTGGAATATGATCCCAAGTCCTCATAACTCCAAATCCAGGGTTTTCTCAGTTTTGTATGATTGTGTTGGTATCCTATATATCTTGGGTAACAGAATCTTACCAAAGACATTCAATGCACATGTTATTTTTTTTTTCAGAGTGGGCAATTTTGCTTCTTGTTTAATTGATTTTATTAATTTAAAATTTAAAAAATCATGTAACGAAAATAATTGATATTCTTTTTTTCTGATATCCTCTATTTGTTGGCATAAGAATTCTACTTCTAGTCGTAACTGTGAAAGTTGCCTCAATCTATTTTCTTCTTTGAAAAAAAAAGGATGTGATCTTTCATATTTACGTAGAATATTCATTTTGAACATTGTGCTTTATAGTGCCCATGAGCATGAATAAGGCATGGATTGGGCATGCCAGCAGACCTGGGAAAAGCATTCCTTTTGGCCTTTACATTTAGAGGGAAAAGTAATTTAAATATAAAAAAGAAATATGTAGATGTGGGGCAGCTAACTGACACAATGGATAGAGCACATTACCTGAATTCAAATCTAGCCTTAGACATTTACTAACTGTGTAATTCACAGTTAGTGGGCAATTCAATTAACCCCATTTGCCTCAGTTTACTCATATATAAAATGAGCTGGAGAGAGAAATGGCAAACCATCCCAGTATTTTTGCCAAGAAAACCCTAAATGAGGTCACAAAGAGTCAAACACAATGGAAATAACTGAAAAACAAAAAGATGTAATTTAGGTTACGTAACAGAGGATAAATATGAGTGTGGCATAGTTCCATAATAATGTCAGATATGCCATTCTCAGAATGAGTTGGGATTGTAATGCCATGTACTAGCCAATTCCCAAAAGAATGCTACTGTGAACAGCTTTTAAGGTTCGGATTGGATGGTGTAGAGAACACTCCATTTATTCCATTACAAATCAAGGCAAACATTCACAACAAATCACAATATAATATTCACAACATTCCATCTTATCACAGAAAATCACAATATAGTGTTCATAACAACTTAACATTAGAATGGCCACACAGGTTTCACTACAGTGGCCACAGTATTTGGAACAAAGAAGAAAAGAATAATCATCTGGTTTCCCTAAGGAGGGGGGGAACTCTTTTTATTTAATCATTCAGTCATTTCACAACAAATCACAATAATCAATCTTGTTAACTTAATCAGTCACTTATCTAGATTCACAATTACTAAGTATCATTAATCACTAAATACAATCATTAGAAAATTACACGAGCCCTCCACCCCTCAGTGTCTAGTAAACTTCAATTTCATCATGCTTCCAAGGGGAGGCCTTTTCTTCATCTTGACTAGAGGTGGTCTCTCAGATTCCCTGGATTCCCTTCCATGGTCCCAGCTCATACCTGAATCCACCAAACAGTCACTTGGATTCAGAGGCAGACAGCTCCCAGGTCCTTGTCCAGTCCTCTGGGCAGTTCCTGGCATACACTGAAGTTTGCAGGGTCCAGCACATCTCAAACTCTTCACCACTTCTGTTGCCGGGAATTCAAGGATCAACCAAGCCACAAACAAAGTCTCATCCTGGTCATGCTTCTTCAGTCCTCCAGCAGTTTGGCTGGCTCTAGGAAATCTCGGCCTTCCAGGGGCCTTCCAGGTGGCCTTCCAGGCAACTTCAGCCTTCACCAGATTCTGGTCTCAAGAAAACTCCAACTCAGTTCTCAGTCAGCTTCTAGATTCTAGGAGAGAAACTCTCTCTCTCTCTCTCTCTCTCTCTCTCTCTCAGCTGGCTTCAGTCTCCATAATTTTTCCTCCACCAGGAGGAACATTCCTGATTCTGATTCTATGTCTCTGGAATTCTTCTTATATACACTCACTGGCCTCCTGTCTCAGCCAACCCCCTCCTGCCACATCAGCAACAGGAGACAGAGTTCACACAGGAGACAAAGTTCACACCCTCTGCTTCTTTCACAGAAGTACTTAGCCCTTAGCTACTAAGGACCAAGTACCTGCTAAATTAATTACAGTCACAGGGATTATCAAGGAAAACTAAGGACAAGGAAAAAAAATGTGTGTGTGTGTGTGTGTGTGTGTGTGTGTGTGTGGTGTGTTTTAGCTACATTAGAAGAAACAGGGGGACCAAAGAAAAGGAAGGACCATTGTCTGGAGTCATAGGACAATAATAACTGGCAATACGGAAAAACAGAGCGCTTTTCAGTTCTGATTTTGCTTCTTTTCTTTGCCAAGGTGAATGATCTTTGAGAACAAAAATAGCCAGTAAGATGTTGATTCTCAATACTTACTTTAGTAAGGGGATGGTAAGAGGGAACTCTTTCAATGAATTCAAGTCACCTAGCCCAGGTGAACTACATTTCCCAGTACTGAAAGACCTGGCAGATGTTATTACTGAGTGACCAGGAATCTTCTCTGGCTGTACCCCATGCTTGGACCTTTCTCCCTCTTCATTTCTGCCTCTAAGCTTCTCTGGCTTCTACCAAGTTTCAGCTAAGGTCCCACCTTCTGCAAGAAGCCTTTCTAGTCCTTCTTAATCTTAGTGCATTCCCTCTGACATTACCTGCAATTCATTATAAAAGTATTTTGTTTATACAGAATTGTGTTTTGCATGTTCCTCATCTCCCCTTTTAGACTGTGAGATTCTTGGGAGCAGGCACTGTCTTTCACCTTCCTTTGTATTCTCACTGCTTTAGTGCAGTGCCTGAACATGGTGGTTATTTATTTCAATTCTTTTTGACTTGTCTTGTCAGAGATACTTGAAAAAATTATGGTGAAATAGGAGAGGTACTACAAGATTAGAGAAAGGCATATGTCTCAGTTTTCACAAAAAGAGTAAAGAACAGAGGCTTCAAATCATAGAGCGATGAACTTGATCATTAAAGAGATAGTTAATGAATAATTAGAAAGGGAAGAGGAGATTACAAAAAGATATCCTGGTTTCATCAAAAACATGTAATTTCAAAGAATTTACTTCATTTATTTTTTTTTGGACAGGTTTACTAAATTAGTAGATGAGGCAATTTTATGAATATTATTTACCTAGGATTGAACAAATTTTTGATAAATTATCTCCTACTATCCCATGGAGAAGATGGAGAGACATGGATGGATGGTATAACATCTAGGATTGAGAACTAGTCAGATGGCTGAACTCAAAGAGTAGTTGTTGGGATAGCTAGATAGCACAGTGAATAGAGCACCAGCCCTGGAGTCAGGAGGACCTGAGTTCAAACCCTGTCTCAGACACTTGACATTTAACTGCTGTGTGACCTTGGGCGAGTCACTTAACCCCAATTGCCTTGCCTTCCCCCCTCCAAAAAAAAAAAAAGCATCTTTACAGGGTAAAGCACTGGACAGAACCTAATAAAATGAAATTCAGTAGGGAATCAACATAAAGTCTTACACTTGGGTAAATAAAATCCATATCCTGGGTACAAAATAGAGAGACATGGTTAGTCAATAGTTTGTTCTGAAAATGATATTGCGTTTTAGTGCATTGAAAGCTCGAGATGAGCCAGAAGTATAACGTGCAAACCAAAGAGCTAATTTGATCTTGGGCTGCAAGAAGAGAGGCATAGAGAGGTGATTGACCTACTATACTCTGACCTTGTCAGACCTCATCCTGAGTAGTGTGTTCAGTTATGATGCTGCAGTTTAAGAAGAGCATTAATAAGCTAGAGAGTGTCCAGAGGAAGACTGCCATGATGGCGAAGGGCTTTGAGCCCATGTTATGTATAGATAGGTTGAAAAACCTAGGTATGTTTAGTCTGGAGAAAAGAAGCTTCAATGAAGTTGAAGGGGCATATAAACTAAAGTGTTTGAAGGGACTAAAGTAGTTCTGTTTGTCCACAGAGGGAAGAACCAGGAACAATGAGTAGAAGTTGCAAAAATGTCACTTTAGACAAGATGTTAATAAAAACTTACTGTTCAAAATGTCCAAAAGTAGTGTGACTTGCTTCAAGAGGTATTAGAGGGCCACTGGGGGCCTTCAAGATGAGTCTGGATGACTGCTTGTATGACACATTACAATGGGGTTTCCTTTTGTGCTTAGATTAGATAGAAGAATACCACTGAGCTTCTTTCCAGCTCTCAAATTATTTTTTTTTTGATTCATTACATTCTTCTGAGAAACCTAAGGTCCTTAAATTATCTCTACACATTCTTTCTTGAAGACCAGTTTGATCTCTATAATTTAGATATGTTGTTAAAGTTGCTGCCTTTTGCATCTCTACCCAATTTTACTCTGCTTCTAGATTTTGGTATTCTAAATCTGTCATTTTCTCCTTCAGAGTCTCTATCTCTTTGGATATATTTTTTATTGCATTTCTATTTTGTCTACTTATTTATCCTCTTAAATTCTTTGTTGTGAGCTCTGATTTCTGAGCTAATTTCATTCCTAACATCTTATTTAAAAAGTTCTGTCATTTATAATATTCCTGAGTTTCTTTTTATTGTTCCACAATGTCTTTGTAGTCAACACAATTCTCTTTTATCCAAGATTTTTTGGGTTCATTTCTTTATAATAATTGTTCATTGTCTTCTGATCTTTTTTTTTCCTACTCATTTCCTTTTGTTTTTATGAGTCTCTCTCTTTTGACCATTTTTTTTCTCATTTATTCTTTTCTTTTTATGAGGGGGAAGGCAGGGCAATCGGGGTTAAGTGACTTGCCCAAGGTTGCACAGCTAGTAAGTGTTAAGTGTCTGAGGCCAGATTTGAACTCAGGTCTTCCTGACTCCAGGGCTGGTGCTCTATTCACTGAGTCACCTAGCTGCCCCTTTCTCATTTATTCTTAGGTTTTCTCTCTGAAACTTATGGTTTTCCACCCTTTCTCTTCTTTTTGCAGTAGTTAATCTCCAATTTACTTTTTCAATCTTGGTACTTCCTCCTTTTATTGCTGGGATGGACCTTAAATGCTGGCCTCTTTTGTCTCCCTGTACGTGAAGCCTTTAGCCTGGGTCCCTTCCCAGGTCCCTGCCCCAAACAAATGATTCAGGAGAGTATTGACATAAGGTGGGTTCCTAGTTCCCTTTACCTCATATGAAGAAGCCAGTTTTGTACTTCCCTATCTTCTGTCTTTCTTCCAAGGAATTTCTCTTTACTTCAAGTGATTGAGTGAATTAGTGTCTATTGTTGGGGTACCAGGAAGTAACATTCACAGCCAGACCCTGAAGCAAAACCTTCTAGGTTGATTGCTTATCTATTTCCATTTTGCTTCCAGACTGGGAATGTTGAGTGGTAAATATTATTACATCATGAGGTTTTTTTCTCATAAGAGTTTTCTGTCTCCTTAACTTTGAGATTCAGCTTCAGTAAGTCTAGTCTTGGTGCTTTTTCTGAGGCATCTACATTTGGAGAGGTTTGTGGAAAACAGCTATTTCACCATCATGTGATCTATAAATCAGCTTTTAGCTCACAACCTGTTTGTATCCTGGTTTAAATTAGATTTAATTAACATAGTTGTGGTCTGGTGTTCTTTGTCTCTTAAAGATTTATTGAGTTTTTTAATTGCCCCAAGGGTCTTGGCACATAAAATGGAAGTTAGTAATAAGGTTATGTTTTGGAACTTTGGACAACATTTTGAATGGGAGAGTTTTATCTTAGGCAGGGTTGTACAATCAACATACAAGAGGAGAGGGAAATTCCTGTGATGCCCCGTGACTAGGCAGAATTCTTGGCACAATGGTTATACCACTCAAATAGTTGACAGCTATTGAAGACGGAAAATTTCAGTTAAGTTTAACCCAAACTTCATGAAAGAAAATTTAATGCTATTTCTTCTTTTCTGGCACCAGGAGACATTTTCAGTCACTCACATTATATATCTATATTTATAAATATATATCTATATACATATACCCACACATATATTTATACATATATATGCACATACATATATGTATATTTATGCATATACACATACACATATTTTTTCTCAATTATATGTTAAAACAATTTTTAAAACTCCTTTTAACTTTTTGAGTTCCAGATTCTATCCCCTCCACCTTTCCTGAGACAGTAAGCAATCAGATATAGGTTGTACATACACAATCTTGTAAAACATTTCCATATTAGTCATTTTGCTTAAGAAGATTCAAATAAAAGAAAAAATTAAAAGAAGTGAAAAATAGCATGCTTTAGTCTGTATTCAAACAAGATCAGTTCTTTCTTTAGAAGCAGATAGTAGGCTTCATCTTTCATCCTTTGGGATTGTTTCAGATCATTGTATTGCTGAGAATAGCTAAATCACTCACAATCCTTCATTGAACATTATTGCTGTTCCTGTGTACAACATTCCCCTGGTTCTCTTCACTTCACTTTGCAACAGTTCATGTAAGTCTTTCCAGGTTTTTCTGAAATCATTCTGCTTATCATTTCTTATTGAACAATAATATTCCATCGTATTCCATAGCTTGTTCAGTCATTCCTTGATTGATGGGCATCCCTTCAATTTCCAGTTCTTAGACACCACAAAAAGAGCTACTATAAATATTTTTGTACAAATAGGTCCTTTTCTTTCTTTCTTTTTTTTGATGTCTTATGGATATAGACTTAGAAACAATAATGCTGAATCAAAGATATACACAGTTTTATAGCTCTTTGGACATACCACCAAATTGCTCTCCAAAATAGTTGGATTTACCAATGGTGCATTAGTGTCTCAGTTTTCCCACATCCCCACCAACATCCATCTTTTTCTTTTTTTATCATATGAGTCAATCAGATATGTGTAAGGTGGCTCCTCAGAGTTATTTTAATTTGCATTTCTCTAATCAATAGTGATTTAGATCATTTTTTCCATATGGAATTCCAGATGAGCTACTTAAAATCCTAAAACACATGTTGTTAAAGTGTACTGAATATGTCAACAAATTTGGAAAAGCCAACAGTGGCTGCTGGGAAGACCAAGGAAGGATGTTTTGGGCTGAGGAGTTGCAGAAATGCTGAATAGAATTAGTAGATATTTCATTGACATATTCTTTCCAAAATGAATTGTGGTATTGATTTGATTACATTTTTGAGAGCAAGAGGTTGGGGTGGATGTGGGAGGGTAAGTTATGTTAACCAAAGTAGGAAAGATGGACAGATGTCTGGATAGGATGTGAAGCATAGTCTGAAACTAGGTAAATATACTGGACTGTGTGAGTTTGTTCACTAATTAAGATAGTCCATTCTCAGGCTGGGAATGCCAAAATTAAGTGAATTAAGTCCCACTGAGACTTGGTGGTATAGTATCTGGAGGTATGGTGTTCTGGAGAGTTCATTAGCAAAAATCTTTCAGGCTATTCTTATAGAACAGATGGAGTAAGTTGGTGGATTTGGAAGCAGTAGAACAGTTAGATACAGAGAATATTTGTTAATACTTTCAAAGTCAACTTGGAAGTAGATCTGCAGTGCAAAATCCAACAGAGCTACACTTAGCCCCGTGCTGTTTGACAATTTTTCCAATGATTTATATAGAATTGCATTTTTAAAAAAGTTGGCCTGTGACATTGTCACTCACATTAAGGTTGTAGGCCACTCAAGCATGCAGATATTTTTTCATACAAACCTTAACTATAGCTCTCTTTTATTTACACAGTTTATAGTTTAAAATAAAATCTAAGGTTCTCTATTTACCCATTTAAATTCTATCTTTTTAGATCATCCCAATGTTCTGTCTTATGATCTTGTTGCACTCTCTGTCATTCAATAAACATACCATCTCTGCCTTCATCCAGATCATTGATGAATACTTTAAATGGCACAGGGTGAAGGATGAATCAATGAAACATTCTATTACAGTTGACATGAACATGAAGGGAGAGCTATGTGCTCTTTTTAATAGGTCTATTCATGCCTCAAATTCACTCCCTTTTCATCTGAGGCTGGATGACCACTTGTCAGGGATCATATCCTCTTAAATTTAGAACTGAAAAGGACCTCAGAGGCCATTTAATTCAATTTTTTTATTTTACAACTGAGTCTCAGAGTACTTAAAGGACTTTATCCTTGACCAGACAGGTAATGTCAGAGATGGCTTCTAAATTCAGGTATTCCATACTCTAGATTCAACATTTATGTCCTAAGAGACCCTACTTCTCTGCTGTCAAAGGCATTCCTGATCAGAAATGGGATATTTTTTTTATCAAACAGAGGATCTCTGAGCTTCCCTCTAACTCTAAGTATGTACAATTCTATCGTTCTTTGGAAAGGAAGGCATTGTAAGAGATGAGAAAAAAAAGGGAAGGGGAGATATAAAGGTGAGATGTATGTCCCAAAGCAGTTTACACATGTTTATTCATTGCCTATTTTGTGTCAGGAGACAAAGAAGAATAAGCATGATCTTCCCCCATAATGAGTTTCCTAGAAAACTTGTTGCTGTTGTTGTGTTGGTCCTTTGTTCTCAAAGAGGACCATGACATTGGGGAGATGATGTAACTTGCAGTTGACTTTGATTTGAGTGACAGAAGACTCTGCAAGGTCACTAGCTTCACTTTCTGCTCTAGAGCCATCTGGGTTCAGCTATGAGATATTTATCAGGATGCAGTGGGAGACCTTAGTCCTTCTAAGTTAAGGTCTTTTCAGGTCCCCAATTTGAGTGAGGTAACTTTCTGTGTACAGGCCTCTTTAAGAGGTTGTGATGGTAATAGAATTTGAAGATCCCCTTGTATTGGCAAGCTAATGGTACACAGCACTTGGTTTTAGGTTAAGTGTTAAGACCCAGAGCTTGTGAATCCTACAGTGGGATGGACTTGTTGATACGACAGGAGGGGGCTGAATAAAGAGGAGCTGGTGTTGTGTATAGGAAAAAGCCCAAGCTGAGAGAGGCCAGAACTTCTGGGAGCAGCATCATGGAGGCAGGGCAGCTACTACTGGAGAGAGAGAGAGAGAACTACTGGGAATGAGAATTGCTGAGAGAGAGAACTTCCAGAATCCTGAGGATTTCTGAGGGCCAGCTGGAGCTGCCAGGGACTGAGGAGGCATGACTGTGGTGCCAGTACTTTGTCTGTTTTGGGTCTATGTTGATTCCACAGGTAGAAAGTGAATTGATGAGGATGCCGGCAATGTGGATAAATGTTGTTGTGGCTTTGTTGAGCTTTGTCTTCCCAGGAGCAGAGACTGTGAGAGATTTGGGGTGGACTGGACACTGTGAGCTTCAATGTGGAGCAGGAACTGCATGGAGAGCTGGACAAGAAACTGGAAGCTGTCTGCCTTTGAACTCAAGTGGCAGTTGGTTGGATTGGGGCAGGAGCTGGGACCATGGAAGAGGAGCCATGGAAGCTGAAAGCCTTCCTCCATCCAAGATGAAAAGACCTCTCCTTGAGTAATGTTGACTGATGATATTGTAACCTAATTGTGACCTAGGGGTGGAAAATTTTGATCTTTGTACTTTATGATTGACTAAATGAATGTACTTTGTTTAAGAAGGAAGACTTTTTGATTGAAGAGATTAAGATGGTGTGACCTAGGGGTGGACTTTGTGATTGAATAAATAAATGTACTTTGGTTTTTTTTGTTTGTTTGTTTCCATAGGGGTAATTGGGGTTAAGTGGCTTGCCAAAGGTCACATGGCTAGTAAGTGTTAAGTGTCTGATTGGATTTGAACTCAAGTCTTCCTGACTCCAGGGCAGGTACTCTATTGACTGAGCCACAAAGGTGCCCCCAAACTTCCTTTAAAAGAAGACTTTAACCTTTGTACTTTGTGATTGAATTAAGGATGTATGAAATAATTGAGTTACTAAATGAATGTACTTTGTTTAAAACTATGTGACCACTTTGGTGAAAGCTAAGTGGCCATTTTAGTGTTAAGTTGTTAAGTTGTGACATGGTGAATGCTGTATTTTGATTTTCTGTGAATGTTTTGCCTTAATTTGTTATTGAATAAATGGAAAGTTCACTATACCGTGTAAATAGAACCTTGAAAGCTGTTCATATCAGCAGTCCTCTGGAAAGCTGCTTCTTCTTGGCTTTACAGAGGTAAGTCAAGGAGTGGGCCCTTTAATAAAAAAAAATTCAAAATTGGAGGGAAAGACTGGCCAAAAGAGAAAATTACTATTTATATTCACTCTGAGTCAAGAGTTCCAAAAAATAGGCATTAAGTGGTGCTTGGGCAGGGATCTATTGTTATCCAATCTATGAGCTCCAGAGTGAAATGGGTTTAAGGTTTGGTAGAAAGGAAGGAGGGAAGGAAGAAAGAAAGAAAGGAAGGAAGAAAGAAAGAAAGAAAGAAAGAGAAAAAAAAGAAGGAAAGGAAGAGATAGGAAGGAAGGAATCTAGACAGTAAACTCCAAGTTAAGTGGACAGCTTCTGGTCATCAAAATTTACCTTCCTTTGGAATTTTTAATTTTAATTTTAATTAAAGGGCCATCCTTTGACTTACTTCTTAAAGAGGCCTATTCACTGGATCGCTATTACCTCACTCAAAGTGAGAACCTGAAAAGGCCTTAGCCTGAAAGGGCCATTGAGAAAGAAATCTAGCCAGTAAAAAGAAGGAAGACAACAAACAGCTATGGAGCAGCAGAAAGAATAAGAGTGTCATTTTCCTTAAGCCTGGCTACTCCCCACCTGCCCTTCTTTATCTAGCCCCTTTGCAAGCACTCCCTCACCCCTTTCTGAGTCTTTATTCTTCATAGTGAATGTCAATTGGGTTCATCCTGAATAATACCAGAGAATCCAAAGAAGGATTCAGATAGGAAGTGGAAGGCTTGGTGTTTGGTTCAGGGGGCACCTACTAACTAGCTGATAAGGCTGAGATAAAGGAACCTAGAGAACCTTATCCCTAATCTTAGTAGTCAGAGTAGAATGTTTAAAAAATAAAAACAAAACAAACAAACAAAAAACTTTGTAGCTAGGTGGAGTATTGGATGGAACACCAGGCCCAGAGTCAGGAAGGCATGAGTTCAAATTTGACCTCAGACCTTACTAGCTTTGTGACCCTGAGGAAGTCTCTTAACCTCTATTTGCCATAGTTTCCTCACATGTTAAATGGAGATAATAATAGTACCAACTTCTCCAGGTTGTTGTGAGACTCAAATGAGATAATAATTGTAAAGCTCTTAGCACAGTGCCTAACACCTAGTATGTGCCATATAAATGTTAGTTATATTATATAGTAGCAGTATGAGTCATCCTACAGAGTTTCCATTCCAGCTAAATAGCTGGGAACAAGGCAGGAGATAGAGAAGGAATAGGCATTACACTGGTTGGGCAAGAAGAAGAGTCAGCAAAGGGATTCCAGGAATAGAATTTCCCTGTGCTTCTGAGTCCCATAGAAATTAGGGATGGGGTTCCTTCCATGGAAAAGCAATGCCTACTGAGATTTGCTACAAGCTTGTTTCTTATAGCTATAAAGTATGTCTTCATTCATCCCATGATGCCACAGCAAAAAAGAAAGTAAATAGCACGGAATGGTGGAAAGAGTAAGGGACTTGAAATCAAATGATGCCTACTTCAAGTTCTGTCGCTTTCTGACCACGTAGCAGTGGGCAGGTCGCTTAACTCTCTAATCTCAGGTTCTTTATCTATTAGTCTATTATCTATCAGTCCCCCTAGAAAGGTTCTCAACCTTTCTAATGCCATGGACATCTGCATGTGGGCAGACCTACCTGGAGATAGATAGAGGAGTGGTGTCTTGGTTCCTAAGACCATTGGAAATATGTGTTTTCCCCTGTGAAAAGGTCGTTCGACCCCCAAAGGGGTCGCGACCCACAGGTTGAGAACCACTGCTCTCGTCCATACACATTCTGACTCTCCATGAACCTCTGTTCACAACCTTGTCTGAGAGTGGTTGTACAGAAATCACTTTGTAAACTTTAAAGGGCTATACAAAAAAATCATAACAATTCATTTATTGACTATAATTATTTACTAATAACATTATAAATCACTTACTTAAAATGTAACCTATTTCTCACTCAGTTACCTTCAATGGTTGCATGGTGACCAAAGTCTAAAATACTTGACTTGGCATTCAATGTTCTCCATAACCTAACCTACTTGTTCACCTTTTAGGTGCTATTACCCTTCTCTCCTAACCCCTCATTCAGGTCACTGTCCTCAGTAACTCCACATTCATTCTAGCCTCCACACCTTTGCTAATGTTGTTCCTCTTAAGAAGACATTCCCTACTGTTGAGGTTTAGGGTTTAGGGGTGCTTGAGATCCCAAAATACCAACACACCAGGTCCTGCAGAATGAATTTAACTAAAGTCTTCTCTCAGCTAAAGTAAAGCAAAGTTTCGCGTTAATGGAGCCTAAGGCTCTTAAGGAGCCTAAGTATCTGTGATGCTTGTATTGGACAAGACAGCCAGAATAATCTGACACAGAGTGAGTCTGTGCTAGATTGAATTCTCAGGCCCTTCATGGAGGCAAGATGGATCTTAAATACAGAAAGAGTGTGGGAGAATTTAGGGGTGGTCTAGAGGAAGAGTCTGAGGAGGATCTTGAGGGGACTGAGGTCAGACTCCAGTAATGAGATTAAGGGTGGGAAATAACTGAAGGCTACCTGGAGATGACAGACAATGGAAGGCTAGGCTAGTTTAAGGGTAACAGATTTGGGTATAGATATTTTGACAGGATCAAGGGTGGGAAGTAGCTGGACAGTGGAGGGCTAGGCAAGGTTAAGAGTAACAGAGATTTGAGCCTAGGATAATGAAAGGCTTATGGCCTCAGGCAAATGCCTCATCAAGTGGGAAGATTCAATCAGAGTTCAAGGGGTTTCTCAGAGCCTGTACCCCATCATTCCCCCCTTAAACAAATGGGACCTAAATTCCTTTGGGGTAAAGGGTGAAAGTCTCAGCTTCTGAAAGTGTTTCCTGGGGGTGGCTAGGTGGCACAGTGAATAGAGCACCAGCCCTGGAGTCAGGAGGACCTGAGCTCGAATCCAACCTGACACACTTGACACACTTACTAGCCATGTGACTTTGGGCAAGTCACTTAACCCCAATTGCTCTCCAAAAAGCAAAAAAAAAAAAAAAAGTGTTTCCTGCTGGTAAGGTGTATAGAGCTGTCTCTGACTCTCTGGGTCCTGTTCAAGGGATCAAATTTCACATTCAAGGGGTCAGACTTCAGAAGGTGATTGATACCAGGTCCAGTGAGCCAGAGGCCTTGAATTCAGTCAGAAGTTGGTATAGCCTGAGTGGTCATTTGGAAGTTGATAGCTTGGACCCTGGAGGAGACAAACCTGGCAAGGAGGTTAAGCAAAGGATGACCAAACGGGCACAAAAAAAGTATAAAGGATAATTTCTCTGGTATAAAAGACAATTTTCCTGGTTGGAATTAAAGATGACTATGTCAAGGCCAAAAGGAAAAGGTCATGTTTGATATGGGAATTTTTTTAGCCAGATATCTCCTTCCTTTCCGAATTGCTCCATGGACATGTAGCACATGGAAAGCAATAGCAGAATCTAATAGTTTTGAAAAACAGACAATGGGCCTGGGATCAGGTCCCAAGGACTAGAATTAGGACTCCCAAAGCCTGTTTTCTCCTTTCATCAACAGAGAGTGAAAGATTTTTCTAGATTGGGTAAAGCTAATGCTGGAGTGCTGGGCAATGTACTTTTCAAAGTCTCAAAAGTGCCAGCAACTGACAAAAGATTCGGGCTAGGCGAGCATAGTTGGATAACAATGCTAGTTTAATGGAGTAGTATAATTGATTACATATCTTTCTTGTTTATGCATGGAAAGTTTTACAGTGAACTTTGAATCACCAGTTTCTCATGGATGCACTCAGCTAAACATAGATATTAGTGATGGCCTTGACTACCAAGGCTGCTTCCTGCATGCCCAGACTGCTTGTAGGAGACACAGCAATATTTCTTGATACAGATTGTCAAATATTCTTCTTGGGGAAAGATATGGCACACTTGTCCAGAGGGGACTTTGCACCCTCCTCAACAAGTCTTTGAACTCAGAGCAAGTCACAAGTCTCTGGACTCAGACACAAACTCAAGAATCCATTAGACTTGGCCCCCCACACAAAAGCTTTAGCCTAGTCAGGGCCCCATTCTAGAGGGAGTGAGTCAGGGCCTTGAGTAGCAATTAACTGTTGCAGTCCCTCCTAGGCCTCGGGCTTAATTAGATATGGACAGCCCATGGGGGAGGACAGTAGGATCTAGGAGTTGAACAGCAGTTCAGGTGGCAGAAGTAGCTCACCCAGGAATTTTCTGATCCCAAATAATTGACTCAACTATCTCCCACACTTCCAGAGGAACATGGGGACATCTAGGAGGCTTGACTAAAGAAAATTGGCTTCCCAATTTCACCAACAATCTCCTTCCCAACAAGGGGACAGGATAAGAGGACAGCATAAGGAAGGAGTGTTCAAACAAAAGATTCTCAAGTAGGCAGGGGACAGGGTAAGTCTGGAGATATCCCTTAGTTTCCCCTTCCATGTCCCTGACATGACTGATCAAGGGGAGGGTAGAACCAATTGATTAGAACAGAGAACTTAGTCATAATAAAGTGGGTAACCTTACCTTCAGCCTTGATGCTTGCCCAGGGTTCAGTGGGAGAGATGGAGAAAGTGGGACTTTCTCCTAAAAAGTGGGACTTTAGGAGGAGTCTAAGGAGAATCTCGAGGAGACTGAGTCATCAGACTCCAGTAATAAGATAAAGGGTGGGAATTAACTGAAGGCTACTTGGAGATGACAGACAATAGAGGGCTAGGTTAGTTTAAGGGTAACAGATTTGGGTATAGATATTTTGAGAGAATCAAGGGTGGGAAGTAGCTGTACAGTAGAGGGCAAGGTTAAGAGTAACAGAGATCACATGTACAGCCTGTATTGAATTGCTTGTCTTTCCAGTGGGGGTAGGTGACAAGGGAGGTAGGGAAACAATCTAGAATTTAAAGTTCTAAAATCAAATGTTAATATCTGTATATGTATATGTATACATGTATATGTATGTGTGTATACACATATTATTATTATTTACATGCAACTGGGAATTAAGATATACAGGCACTGGGGTAAGGAGATTCATCTTGCCCTACCGGAAAGTCAGAGGGGTGATGGGGCAGGATATAGGTGACAGCAGATTAGGGGAGAGGGTAAACATGGGATCACTGTTTTGGGGTGGTGAGTAGGGGAAAGATGGGGAAAAAATTTGTAACTCAATATCTTGTGGAAATGAATGATGTAAACTAAAAATAAACAAGAAAAAATAGAAAAAAAAAGAGTAACAGAGATTTGGGCTTAGTATAATGAAAGGTTTATGGCCTCAGGCAAATGCCTCATCTAGAGGGAAGATTCAATTAGAGTTCAAGGGGTTTCCCAGAACCTGGACCCCATCACTACCTTTCCACCTATCCTTCAAGGCCAAGTCAAGACCCACTTCTTCCATTAGGCCTTTTCCAATTGAAATCAACCTTTTCCTGGAGCATTTGCTACTTTCTGGTGTCCAACAGAGTGGTGACAGGCCTTGAGTTTATGTTATGTGGGGAATTATTGAAGAAAATGGGGATGTTTAGCCTAGATCAAGAAAAGAGCAGCTAGGTAGTGCAGTGAATAGAACACCAAGCCTGGAGTCAGGAGGACCTGAGTTTAAGTCTGGCCTCAGCCACTTGACACTTAACTAGCTGTGTGACTTTTGGCAAGTCATTTAACTCCAATTGCCCTGCCTTCCCCCCCCCTCCAAAAAAAAAAAAAAAGAAAAGAAAGAAAGGGCTAGAGGTGGTGCATGATAGATGTCTTCAAACATATGATCGACTGTAATATTGAAGAGGTTCAAGACCTCAAAATACTAACATGCTGGGGGTTCTGCTGAATGAATTTGACTCAAGTCTTCTCTCAGCCAAAGAAAAGTAAAGTTTATTAAGTTTGCTTGTGTTGGAAACAGAGCAAGTCTGTGCTAGAAAATTCTAAAGGGCTCTCAGACATTCACATACACACATACACATACACATACATATACACATACACATACACATACACATATACATACACATACACATACACATATATATATATATATACATACACACACACACACAGGCAAGTTGGGGTCTTATATATGGAAAGGTTGTGGGAGGAATCTAGGGGTGGTATACAGGAAGAGTTTGGGGAGGGCCTTCAGGAGGAGTTAATGAGGTCAGACTCCAATAAATGAGCGAAGTTGCTGGAAGCTACCAGGAGAACACAGACAATGGTGGGCTAGGTCAGTTTAAGGGTGTAACAGTTGATCTGGGTATAGATATTTTGACAGGCTCAAGGGTGGGAAGTAGATGGACAATGGAGGGCCAAGCTAGTAACAAAGGTTTGGGCAGAGCCACAATGAAAGGCTTATGGCCTCATGCAAATGCCTCATCAAATGGGAACATTCCATCAGAGTTCAAGGGGGTTCCCAGAGCCTGTACCTCAAGGATTCAAGGAGAGCTCAAGGGGGTTCCCAAAGCCTGTACCTCACCAATATGGAGGACAGGTTAGGATTGTTGTTTTGTCCCAGAGCACAGAGCCAGGAAAAAAGTGTGAAAGGCACAAAGAGACTTAAGTTTAGGCTTGGTGTCTGGAGGGACCTCCTAACAATCAGAACTATCTCAAAGTGGAATAATCTGACTATTCCGCCTGTCCAGACATCTCCAAGCAGAGGATGAATGACGGTTTGTTGAATTTGTTAGAATGGCGATTTCTTTTGGGTATGAGTTGGGCTAGATGGCCAATGAAATCCATTCCAACTTTCAAATTCTGTGTTTCTGTTGATGTTTAAGTGTTTATGTAACTTTCTATTTCTATAAGTTCCTTTTGAAGGAGTATAACTCACACTTCTTTTGTGTTCAACAAATGCTCCCTCCAACCCCTGCCCCTTTCACTTTCAGGCTCAGCACATATAATAGCCATTAAAAACAAAACAAAACAAAATAAAACTTTGGTTGAAGTGGTTGGAAGTGAAGAGGTTTATCCAAAGAGGGCTAGGGTTGCCTGAGACCCCAAAATACCAACATGCCGGGTCCTGCAGAAAGAATTCCATTCAAGTCTTCTCAGCCAAAGAAAAGTAAAGTTTATTAAAAGTTCGCCTATACTGGATGCAGAGCAAGTCTGTGCTAAGCTATTCTATGGCACTTTCACACCACATGGAAGGGAGATGGGGTCTTATATACAGAGGAATCTAGGGGTGGTCTAGAGGAGGAATTTGGGGAGGGTCTTCAGGAGGAGTCAATGAGGTCAGACTCCAGTAATGAGTTTGGGGAGGGTCTTCAGTGGAGTTAATGAGGTCAATGCAAGAGTGGATTGATATTTTGATAGGCTCAAGGGTGGGAAGCAGATGGACAATGGAGGGCCAGGCTAATAACAGAGGTTTGGGCCCAGCCACAATGAAATACTTATGGCTTCTGCTGCAAATGCCTCATTGAGTGGGAAGATTCAGTCAGACTTCAAGGAGTTTCCCAGAGCCTGTACCTCAAAGATTCAAGGAGAACTCAAGGGGGATCCCAGAGCCTACACCTCATCAGAAGGGTAGGAGTGGGGTGGTATTTCCATTTATCCCTTGATTGCTTTGGAATTGTCTAGTCCCAGAATCAGACAGATTAGTTTCCCATTGTCTGCTTGCCTTGTGTGGGAGTTTGAGGTTTAAAGGCTGAGAACCTAGTACCTAACACAGGACTGAGAGCAGCATAGCATAAATGTTTGTTGAGTTGAATTGAGAGCTCTGGTTGGCAATAAGGCAAATGCTAATAGGTCAGTGAGGAGCTGCAGAGTAAGCTACATGCCCTTCCTGGGAGTCTGGTGTATAAATATAATGGGAATTTGAAGATTTTCCCTGCCCTTTAATAGATCTAGAGGGGAGTTTGAAGCTTCCCTGCTGTGAAGATAATCTTTGCCCCCATAGGCTGAATGTGGTCACATGGAGCCTGTGGGAGGAGGAGTTTGCTGAGGAGAAGTTGAGCCCACAGGAAACTGGCAGAGAGCTAGCCTGACAGTTAGGGACAGTTGGGGACGGAGGAGCTTAGGCAAGGAGATAGAGTTTTGTGAGTAAATATTGATCTTGTATTGGTTTGTGGGAAGGCTGAAAGATGCTGTGGCTCTCAGCGTTATCATGGCTTCTGAATATCTTTGGTCCTATGATGGCATTGGCTTACTGGTTTTGGGATTCAGTTTTCTGGTGTCTAAATAAATCCTTCAGCTTAATCCTCTCTCTGGAGAGTTTGGCATATTTTGTGATCAAACGTCATGTGATACTTACAGTTACGGTCTCTATCATGATCATGGGCGCTGTAAATATTGCATTGGTGCTACAATATCCTGGGAGAAATAGCTTAGCCAAAAGCCTGGGGGAAATAACCTTCCTGTTTGTAACCAAGGTCCCATCAGTAACTTATACTTTCCCAGGGCTACTAGAGTAGCAGCTGGCAGCTGCTAGATTTCATCGAGAGTTGACCCCAACCCTTTTCCCTGGCAACATACCAGAGGTTATTAGTGATCCGCAAGAACTCCAGCTCTGTAAAACCTTACACTTCCCAGATGTCTTTATTCCCAGAAACGGTGCAATGGAAATGGGTCTGGTCTGCCTGGGCAAGGACCATGGACTCCTACTGGAAAGGGCTAGCCTTTCAGTTTATTCCTACTAATCGGCAAAGGGCAGATTTTAGAATCCTAGATCTGGAGCTGGAAGGGACTCAGAGTTCATTTATTATTTTACAAATGAGGAAATCGAGGCCCAGGGAGATTGCCATTTGCCTTCTCTCTGATATTATCTCAAATTTTCCTGCGCGTGCGCGCACACACACACACACACACACACACACACACACACACTGTTTGTACATAGCTGGTTATTTCTCATCTCCCTGATTAAATTGCAAATTCTTTGAGAGCAGCGACTTTTTTATTTTCTTTCTATACTTAACTGCTTAACATAGTGTCTGGCGCATAGTAGGCATTTAATAAATGCTTGTGGTTATTGACTGGCAGCCCTTTCACCTGTGTGTGAAAGAACTCTTGAGCCAGTCTCTCTGGCTTCTTAAAAGGTTCCTCTGGCCTGTGAGTCCTCCATAACTTCCACAGACTTTTATAGCCCCTGAAGGTGTGCTTTGATTTCAGTATTTGTACGAGGGGATCAGAGCTCCCCCCAGAAGTGATTCTTTAGATATTCTAAGTACTGAGGTGCTGGGAGTATTCCTAAAATGAGAACTCTAAAAGAATAGAATCAGAGGAAGGAAAAATGAGGCAGTAGGTGAAAACTAAAAATATCAGAAATGAGTATTTTTCATGTTAAGCATTTTTGGATTTAGAGCTTGAGAGGATCTCAGAAATCCTCTTGTTTCATTTTACAGATAAGGAAACTGAGACCCAGACAAATTAATTTGCTTGATGAAAGTCAGACCAGATAAAAGTGGCAGAAATGGTATTCTAACCCAGGTCTTCTGATTTCAAATATAGCACACTTAGACCTGTTTTCTATTCTGAACTAAGGCTTGCTTCCAGAACTAAGCAGAACTTTAATTCAGAAACATGAAACTAACTACATGCTGCTTACTTTGGTTTTGATTTTCATGCAAAATTTGAGCCAAATGGATTTTATCCCAGATCTTTTTTTTTTTTTTTGCTTTTTGGAGGGAGGAAGGTAGGGCAATTGGGGTTAAGTGACTTGCTCAAGGTCACATGGCTAGTTATTTGAACTCAGGTCCTCCTGACTTCTGGGCCAGTTCTCTATTCAGCGTGCCACCCAGCCAAATCTTTTGGGGATTTTGTGATCAAAATGGGAAGCCTTACATGTGGAATGTGGAAATTGTACATGGGAATGTAGAAATCCTCAGATAACTTTATTTATTTATTCATTCAGTCATTTATTAATTATCATTATGATCATTTTTACCATTCCTGTGTTTCAGAGATAACCCTCCAGGAAAGGGCCAAGGTTGTGGTTACCTTATCACAGTGATTTCCAGTGTTTATATTTCAATGTCCTCTCTCCTTTTAATTTTATTTATTTATTCATTACAAAAATCATTTTGTGCTTCCTTCCAACATTGTTTCTAAGGCATTTTATGCAACTAACTTTCTTAGCTCAGATTTTATTAAAATAAATGTTTATTGTGATTTTTATAAAAACATACAAGCGAACCTAAAATATACACCAAAAATAGGGATTCCTAATGCTTTTTTGGTATGTTGTATACCCCTTTGGAAATCTGATGAAGTTTATGAACCCCTTCTCAGAATAATGTTTTTAAATGCAGAAAATACATAGAATTACAAAGGAAACCTGTGTGTCAGGGTTTGAGTTATTCTGGAGTGTATATTTCCCTGGGGAAGATTTCTACCGTAGGCTTCGTTGAGAGCTTCCTTAGATCTTGGGAACAAAAACCCCAAGGGATTTGAGCAATGATGACTCACCAGGTCAGTGACAACTGCATTCTTGACAATACTTTTTGTGTTCTTCCCTGTTCTTTTGGGAGTGCCAGGGTCATGGGACCATGGTAGTTAGAGGTTGTGGAACTCATAAATATTGAGCCTGAGGTTACTGGGAGTGGGAGAGGTAGTTGTTACTCTAGACAAGAATACTATTCCCCCATCTGGGTCAAACGTTGGGAGGGACGAGAGCACCAGTTTCTAGAGATGATTGGTGGCCAATTCTTATAGAAATTTATGCTCACCATAAGCCTGTGAGGAAGAAGTTGGAACAGGTGTAATTTCCATTTTATAAAAGTGGACAATGAGGCACAGAAAGGCTGAATAAGTTGTCCATAATTTTATGTAAAATTAGGTGCAGAACCAAGACTAGATTGTGACCTCATGATTCTTGGAGCAGTGCTCTGGCACTCTAGCAAGGATCCAGTCCTCTTGAGCTTTGCTGACTTTGGTCAGTATCCAAGCAATCTGTCTCATTTTTGGATCTGATCCAGGGGCTTTTACTTTTGGCATCAGGGTGAAAGCCTTTCACCGCTTTCTAAACTTTCACTGATGTTTAAAAAACACCTGGAAGCAAAAAGCCTCTTTTATTCCCTCTTCTTGAGTCCAAGTATCTCCCTATTATTGGAGACCTATTTCACCCAATTAATTGCTCATTGTTTTCCCTTTCTCTCTCTTCATATCACAGTCACCACATTTAGATGCTTTGTTTTGGCCTATTATTGGCATATTCAATTTTTTGCCCTTTCATCCCTGCCACCAGGTACTTTGGACCACAAGAGAATATTTATTAGAGTTTATATACAAATTCAGAAATAGTACGGTATGATATAGTCATTAGAAGTGTATAGAAAGGAAACTAATTTAGTCTATTTAGCAAATATATTCTTGCACTATTCTGGCTTTTTTTTTTTCTTTTTGGCTTGCCTCAAGAGATTAGAGAATACCACTCTCTAAAAGACTCCCTTTCTAATATAGTATTTGATGACTAGGATACTCTAGATTAAACTCAGCTGGCTATTCTATAATCTGGAGCCCATTTTCATATAATTAGGAAGTTTCCTAATGGAAGGGAAGATGAGTTTGAAAGTCTTCCTGTTATACTCCCACTTAATTATTGACTAATTTTCCCTATCATTAAAGAAGGTTAAAGAAATAGTTAAAAGGAATTATTAATAAGTCAAGCTGAGAGAGCAAGAATCTCTGGAATTCCCAAAAGAAAATTCCTTTTCCTCATTGTCCACTTTTATAAAATGGAAATTACACCTGTTCCAACTACTTCCTCACAGGCTTATGGTGAGCATAAAGTTCTATATGAATGGCTATCAATCAACTCTAGAAACTGGTGCTCTCTTCCCTCCAAATGTTTGATCCAGATGGGGAATAGTTTTCTCGTCTAGAGTAACAACTACCTCTCCCACTTGTGTAATGGAGTATTCGGAGTACTGATGGCCTGCTACTATAGGTCACAAGTACCTGTTTGGTACTGAAGGCTTTGAAATAATTCAGCAATCCCATTGTCCCTGTGAAGACAGCAGGTAGAGGGGATATATCAAAGTGGATTGGCCATGGAGCCTATGTAAGTGACCCAGGCTCCTACAGATCACAAGTACTTTCCTGTTCACTCCCATAACATTTAGATGCTGCATGACCTTTTCATAGGAAGTAGAATTATTTTCCCTGATTCTCTATTATTAGTGAGTACATTTGAGGATATGTATGTGTTTACATGCACATACACATATACATACCTCCATACACACACATATACATATATATTTTCCCTCCATTTTCCTTGTCAATTAATTGGTTTTTCATTGGATTTGCAGGACTCCAAGCAGGTATACTCCATCCCTAACCAGAAACCTATCATTTTAAGCCCCTCTATTGTATTGTCTTGCATCTTTCTTTTCTGTGATATTTTGCAAATGAGTTCATAGCATAGATCATTGTTGTTCTTGGCTGTTATGTCTAGGATCTTTTGGCTTCTTTAGTATGGCAGTCTTAGGCATTTGAAAAACTTACCTTGTAACTGGCAAGACTCATAGTCAACATCTTTACTTTTATTCTATTTCCTCCTACTTGTTTAAATAGTGAGGGCTGGACCTGTTTGATTGAATGCAGTGTTATCTAAAATGACCTTCTTGCAATAAAAAACCAGTTATTTTTGAATTGTCTTCCATACTGCTAAGCAATTATGTTTACCAAGATATAGCTTTAGTTAGTTTTCTTTCTTTTTTTTTAATTTTTTTTAATGCTCATCATATCCTCAGCACTGTCCGGCTTTTTAAAAAATAAAGTATTCATTATATATAGGTTGGATCCTTCTAAATATCCTTTGGTTTCTCATTATCTAATCTTGGAACATATTTTACAGTATTTTTCACTGTCCTCCATTTCTAGGTAGCCTTTTTAATGGACAATATCTTCTGCAACTTCTAAAGTCTAAGTACTACTGATGTATGAATTTCTACCTCTAGAAATAAGGCTAAATGATGAACCAAGCCCCTGAGTGGGATTTGGTGTGTTACTGTGTATTGGAACCACTAGTGCAACCTCTATTTTGGGATATTTCCATCATAAGAAGAAACATTTGTGTTAAATGTAGCATAAGTTAACTTTACCTTTTGACCAAAGTCTTTGATACTGTTAGTGGTGAGGGCTTATGGAAAATTATGAAGGAAAGGATTCCGGAAAAATGGCAGAGTAGGTCAGAAAATTCCAAGCTCTCAAGTTTTTCCCCCACAAAAGAGATGACATAGTGCCTCAGGGTGAACATAGAACAATAAAAATACAGAAGAGTAGGAGCAGAACAGGGGTCCTACTGGGACAATTGGAAATCTAAAGAAAAATCCCAGGAGCAGATTTGGTCCCTGTGAAGAGTAAACACCTCCAGTTAGGTTCCATTTTAATGACAAATGGCAAAGCTTAAACAACAAGCACAAGTCTTGGGGTTGGTTGATTTGAGAGATTGCCTCAATCTCAGCCACCTGAACTTTTACCCCTGGCATAGTGAGGAGACTTGAGTGTCTAAGCCCAGGAAGATTGAGGGAATCTCTGCTGACAAGGAACACCAGACCCAGCCGTGCTGTGAAGAGTGCAGGGGGCAAGAAGAAACCAGTATACTCTTGGTGAGTGCAGCTGTGGGGCAGAAAGCCCCTGGCTATGGGCACTTACAGGAGGTTGGAGGTTTGGCTTTGGTTCCAGGCTAGAGGGGAGAACTGAAGATCTGGGGCAAGAGGAATTGTTTTCCACATCCCAGGGCTAGAGTTGATTACAAAAATTAAGCTATTGTCACATATAAAAAAAATGCACAGGCAAAGGAGAAAAAAAATTCAACCACAGAAAGCTATTACAGGAATAGAAATGACTGGAGTTCATCTGCAGAGGAGGATAATGAAGTAAATAAAGCCCCGAAGAGTGATGTCAAATGGTCACCTGCCCAAAAGCATTCATAGAAGATCTTAAAAAAAAAAAAAAAAACTTTAAAAACCAAATGACAGAGATGGAGGAAAAACTAAAAAAAAGAAAATAAGAGTAATCCAAGAAAAACAAGAAGGATATGAAAGGAAAGTCAATCAATCAGAAAAGGAGATCCAGAATCTTAAGGAAGAAAATGACACCTTGAAAATTAGAACTGGGCAAAGTGAAGTCAGCAAAATTATAAGAGATCAAGAAATAATTAAACAAAATATGAATAATGAAAAAATATAAGAGAAAGTAAAACATCTTCTAAGAAAAACAACAGATTTAGAGAATAGGTCAAAAAAGAGAAAATATAAAAATAATTGGACTAATTGAAAATTATGATCAAAAAAAGAATCTTGATATAGTAATACAAGAAACAATCAAAGAAAATTGTCCTGAAGCATTAGAATGAGGGAGGGAAGTAGAAATAGAAAAAAAATCACTTTAAAAAGATCCTATGAGGAAGCCTCATAGGAATATCATAGTCAAATTCTGAAACCTCCAGCTCAAGGAAAAAAATATTAAAAGCATCAAGATTAAAACAATTTAAATATGATGGTACCACAATTAGAATTACACAAGACCTAGCAGCAGAGACCTTAAAGAACCACAGGTCTTGGAACACAACATATCAAAGAGCCAAAGAACTGGGGCTCTGGTCAAAAATATCATACTTGCAAAGTTAAGTATTATCTTGAATGAAAAAAAAATGGACATTTGATAGATTCTCAGACTTTCAAGACTTTGTTTAAAAAAATCCTGAACTTAACAGAAAATTCGACATACAAGAACCAAGAGAAATATAAGGCACATACCAAAGACTGATGATAAGGGATTCATAAGAATAGCTTACTTTTTATATATGTAAAATGTATGTATAAGATTCTTATTAAATATTGGGCAGCTCATAAGAAAGATTGGGGTAAACCTGAGTATGATATGATTTTAAAAAGTAAAACCATTGAGGACCAGCTAAAAAGAGGAATTATTTTATACAAATGAAGTGCAAGAGAAAGAACTGATACACAGGAATTAGATGGGGGAGGAGGGCTGGTAGTTTTGGTAACCTATTTTCATCAGGAATGGGTTTAAGAGGGAACAATGCATATATATTTAGAAGAGTATAGAAGTCTTCTAAATTCAGAAGAAATAAAATGGTAGGGCCATAGAGAAGGGGGAGAGGACAAGGGAGGGATCTTTTGAGGGAAGGGCAAAGGAATAGGTAAAAGGGGGGTATAGAAGGGTCTTTAGATTTATGGGAATGAGAGGATAGGGGAAGGACCCTTGGAGAGTGGAAGGCAAGTAATAGGCAGGTGAGTAGTGGGTGGAAGTAAAAGAGAGGGAGCAGGAGAATAGGCAACAAGAGATTTGCATAAACATAAAAACAAAGACCAGGAGTAGAGTATGTATGGAAAAGTATATGTCTATACACGTATGTATATATGTATCTGTGTATGTATATATCTATAGCTATAGAGAAACATATTTAAGCTTTATTGTAGCCTTCTGGGGAGCATGGGGTAGGGGAAAAAAGAACAAAGTAAAAAAGTACATGGTAGAGAACAAAAGAAAACTTACAAGAAAGCAAAGATGGACAATTCTCAACACAATATGTATTATTTATCATACAGACTTTCTTAAAATGAAAATTTATTGATACATCTTTTGAATCCTCTCTTATGGTCTGCTATGCACATGACATGCTTTTTTTTCTTTCTTTGTATTTGTTTCAATATTTTAGTTTATGATATGTTTTTGTTTCTTTTCTCTATTCTGTATGTGCATTCTGGCCCTTGAGTCTAAAATAAAATTAAAAAAAAGAAAATTATGTCAAAATTTGGTTGCCTGGAGAAGTTCATCAGCATTGTACATCAATTTGATGATAGCATGCTTGCCCAGGTTCCACATGGTGGACAATGCTCTTGTGTCTTGCCAGTTACCAATGGAGTGAAACTAGGCTATGTGTTTGCTCCCATGCTTTTTAGCATGATGTTTTCAGCTATGCTATCAAATGCTTTCAATGAGGATAAACATGGCTTCAAGGTCACCTACCAGACTGATGGTAAATTCTTCAATTTGAAAGGGCTACAAACCAAGACCAAAGTGGAGGGAGGGAGTGTTGGTGCATGATTTTCTGTTTGCAGATGATTATGTACTCAATGCACCTCTGAAGCTGAGATACAAGAAAGTATGGATCAATTCTCTGCTGCTTGTGCTAATTTTGGCCTAAAAATTAACGCCAAGAAAACACAGGTGCTCTATTGGTCACCACCACACCATCCATACATGGAACCATCAGTTATAGCAGATGGAGAAGTTTTGAATGCTGTGGATAAGTTTACTTACCTTGGTAGTGCATTTTCCAGGGATGTACACAATTGTTAATGAGGTTGACGCATGCATTGCCAGAGCTAGCTCAGTGTTTAGGAGGCTCCAAAGGAAAGGATGGGAGAGAAGAAGTAGACTGAAGGTCTACAGAGCTGTGGTACTGACCTCATTGTTGTATGCCTTTGAAACCTGGACAGTACACCTGTACCATTCCAGGAAACTGAATTGCTTCCATTTGAATTGCCTCAGAAGATTCTGAAGATCATCTGGCAGGATAAGGTACCAGACACTGAAGTCCTTACTTCAACCAAACTGCCAAGGATTCAAACTCTACTTTGGATGCACAACTCTGATGGGCTGGTCACATTGTTCAAATGCAAAACCTATGCTTGCAAAAAGATACTTTTATGGAGAATTCATACAGAACAAGCATTCACATGGTGGTCAGAAGCAATACAAGGACCCTGTCAAGGTCTCTCTTAAGAACTTCGGAATTGATTGTGTGACATGGGAAACACTGGCACAGGACCATTCAGCATGATGTGCCCACATCAGAGAAGGTGCTGTGTTCTATGAGCAAAGTGAAACAGCTCAAAGGAAATGCAGGATGAGCAAATTTAGAGAATCCACCCCATATGTTCACATGGACTATTTGTGCTCGACCTGTGGTAGAGCATTCCAAGATCGTATTGGTCTGGTCAGCCACAGGTAGACACACTGAAACTTTACTTTAGCACAGTGATGTCATTTTGCTCCTCTTGAGAACAAAGGACAAAAACCAACCATGTTAACTTTGCTACATTTGCTTGTTCCTAGTTAATAATTTCCTTTGACGTGAGGCAGCTATGTGGTTTAGTAGTAGATAGAGTGCTTGTCATGTAGTCATGTTCAAATTCAGCTGGACAAGTCCTTAACCTCCCTTTGATTTAGTTTCCTCATGTCTAAAATGAGAATGACAATAGCTCCTACTGTCCAGCGTTGTTGTAAGGGTAAAATGATATATTTAAAAAGCACTTTGTAAGCCTTGAATTGTGATACAAATGTTAGTTATTATTATTATTATGATTATATTAACAATAATTATTCTCAGTAATTTATTACTGCTTATAACCTCTTAGCTGGCCTTTCAAAAGTGCAAAAAGTTGTTGTTTTTTTGCTGCCACTCCATGACTTTTTGCGAAAAGCTCTGCCTTTAAGACAACAATAGTTTCTTCCAAAGTCAATTTCAGAATAATGATTAGCATTTATACTTGACAGGCTTCCCACCCTAAGATAACACCATTACTGAATTTGTGTCATCCTAACACTAATCAAGAGAAACTTCCCAACACACATCTTCCTTCCAGGTAAATCACCTTTATTGGAAATGACTGAGGGTGTTGAATTTGTGAAATACAGAAAACTCGTCATGAGTTCAGAAAGTCTTTATTAACTCTACCATGTGTAGTCTGATAAAAACAGAGTTTTTTCTCTATATAATTAGGGGGAATTCAGTCTCAAATAACACTTTGCTGAACATTTACTCATATCAGAGTCTGCTGAAGAGTTCTCTTCCTGAAAATTCTTTGCTGCTTACCTGCCTGCTTTCCACAGACAAGAGCTGAAGAGGACTCACTACAGAGCCAGGAACGTTAGAGGTAGTCCAGTATCTTAGAATCCAACAGCTTTGTTCTTCCCTAAACTACAATTGGATACCTGATTTTGTATCAGACTCTGCTTTTACTTTCTAGTGACACTTTGGCAACACATTATATAACCATTTCATTAGAGAACATTCACTGCTAAATGTTGAAGGAAAAGCAGAAGAGATGGATAATCTCTCCATCCTTGGCAATTATTCCTCTATGCACAGGACACAGCCATTGTGTCCACCTTCATGTTGAGGTCGTATTATTAAGACAATATTGGCTTGATCTGAAGGAGCTTTTCAAGTTTTTCAAAGAATTAGTCATTTCTTTGCCCTTTGCAACATATGCTGGTATATGCTCTTATTTTCATGATAATCCTTTTATCTTGAGTACCTCAAAAAGAGAAGATAAAGTATTACATATAATCAAGTTTCTTGTTGCCCTGGAGCATAGGATGAAACCAACTCTGCTGAATCCTTGACTGAAATCTTTGATGAAAATGTATGAGCCATCTTCCCATGAGCTTCAGCTGGTATGTCTTCTAGTTTCATTTATAGAGGTGTGATTCAGTTCCTCTAATAATTTATCAAACTGGTCATTGATCAGAGATTTCACATTTAAGAGTGCCAGCCATTAAATTAATGTCTATAAATGATATAAAACCTGTGTGACTCATATCTTTTGTGTCCTTTTGTGCTACTTGTCCATCATTGCTAAAAAAGCAGAAAGTGGTTATAGAGGACTCTGAGCCATTTTGAATTTTTAACCTGTTGCTGTGGCCAAAGAATATATGGTTAATTTGCCAATTTGCTGGTGATGAACTGGTTCAGAGGCAGCAGACAAAATCTGATCATGTAGTTTAAAGCCTTTCAGACTTGATAGAATTTTCCCTACCTTGTGGTCCATCAGCATAGATTTTGAAAACTCAAGGTAACCTGTGTTCCATCGATGATGTGACATGGAAGTAAGATTCCTCTGGATGTTTCTCTTATTCTAGCACAGCCTCTAAGATGGCATGATCACTACTCTTACTAAATCCTTTTTATCTCCACTTCACCAACCAATTCTTCTATTCTGGGCAGAATAGGGTCCAGAACTGCAGTTCCTTTTATTACTTCCTTCATCTTTGGAAAAATGTCATTATTAGCAAGATAAATATACACACTTGTCACCAGGGACTTGTTCATTTCCCTCTTTTCCAAAATATGGTCTATTGAAAAGAAATCACTTCCTAACCCTTGGAGCATTTTATAAATGTGAGTCATTACTGCTGTTGGTTGAAACTCCTTTATTTAACAAAACATTTTTTACTTACATTTATACTGAAGCCAAGTGTATATTGTATGTGAATTATTTCTGCTCCTACTTCTCAGCTGAGAAAGGTGTCTGGGTTGTGTGATGAAGAAATGACACCACAACCATAATTACTCTCTTTTCTTTTGTTTGGTAAAAGGCCAGGTGTTTCTTTCCAATGTACACAACATTTGTATCTAAGGGTTGAGAATGCCACATAGACATGATGATTCCAAAGGATACTTGTGCCTTTAACCTCTGATGAGAAATTACCTGGGGGGTAGGTTGGCACAGTGCACAAGGTCCTAAACTGTTTCATGCCGGACCCCCTTTGGCTAAGGACTTCTCCCCAGAATCATGTTTTCAAGTGCCTAAAATAAAATACATAGGATTGTGAAGGAAACCTAAAGAAATATAGTTATCAAAATATTTAGGGGGCAGCTAGGGGGCGCAGTGAATAGAGCACTGGCCCTAGAGTCAGGAGGACCTGAGTTCAAATCTAGACTCAGATACTTAACATTTACTAGCTGTGTGACCTTGGGAAAGTCACTTAACCCCATTTGCCCTGCCTTACCCCATCCAAAACAAATATTTAAGAAAAGGACAAGTTTAGGGACTTCAGATTTATAATATAGAGCAAAAGCCTTGAAATCATCATGACCCAGCTTTGAGTCTGTCTCTGATACATATTTACTGTGTGACTCTGGGCATGTCACTTAATTACTCAGTGACCCACGTAATTCTCCAGGGCCCAATATGCATTGACAAAGGACATTTCCTCATTGGGAGTTTCTATACCAATGAAGTCATAGGTTTTTACAAAAAAATAATTATCACTTTAACTTAAGAGGTTTAATATTGTCTAATTTTTGAAAAGTAAAACTCCAAGGTCTATAAGCTTCAGTGCTGGTTGTGTGAGGGGTGATGGGGGCCCTATTTATCTCAAGGGATGTTACAAGCTATTAAAAAAAATCCACCCCCCCAAAATGAATTTTAGTTAACAAAAAAGCCATTATAAAGAAAAGAAGGTCACCAAATCCAATGAATAATGATATAGAATTACACAGCTTTCAAAGTATTCTATTAGTGGGAGGCCATCTAGTGCACTGCAGAAAAACTATAGCTACAAGAAGAGTCTTTGTTTTTGGTATTTCACTGACACGATTGATATTCTTCATGCTAGGAATCATTGTCATAAGGACTAGTTTGCAGTCCTAGTGGCTCATAAAATAGTTTTAAGATCAACTGCAGACACTGCTTTTTTTGTGTGTCTTTTTTGGAGGGGGGAAGACAGTGAAATTGGGGTTAAGTGACTTGCCCAAGGTCTCACAGCTAGTATGTATTAATTGTCTGAGGCCAGATTTAAGATCAAGTCCTCCTGACTCCAGGGCCAGTTCTCTACTCACTGTGTCACTCAGCTGCCCCAAGACACAGCTTTTGAAGGAAGTTAGTTCATCATTTTCAGGAGGCAGCAAGGTCGCTCAGTGGGTAGAGCACTGGCCTGGAGTCCAGAAGATGTAAAGTAAAATCTGACCTTAGATGCTTGCTAACTGTGTAACCCTGAGTAAGTCAGTTAACCTCTGTTTGCCTTAATTCATTAGTTAAGGAAATAGCAAACTACTACAGGATCCTTGTCAAGAAAACCCCATGGACAGTATGGCTCATGGGGTCACAAATAGTCATACATGACTGAACAACAGGAGAAACAACAACAATCTATTATCGTATTATTAATGAATGATCTATCATCCATTGGATAATCAAAACCGACAAATTTGCCTTTATTTAGTCAAGCACATTCCATTTAGGAGGCTTCAAAGGGGTCTAACAGCACATATCTAGTTTTGGCAATAGAAATTCAATAAAAAGCTTGAAATCGCTATTTCCTCAAGGCCTCTCTTCCATTTAAAATAGAAAGTCTTTAAGTCAGGGTGGTGCATTGTGCTCTCAAGGTACCAAGAACACCAGAGGAATTCCTCCATGCACAGGGTTGACTGTCTATGGAAAATTAATGGCAAAATATGGTCAAAAGTTAGCCAGAATGAGAATATGTGGAGGGTCTGTGAGATGCCTGGATAGATGGAGTATTCACAATTCCTGGACTAGATAATTTTTTAAGGGTAATCCCATGCATGTTATATGCACAAGATTGCTCTCCTTAGCAAGAAAATAATTTATAAAACAGAAGAGAATCCTGATTTTTTTTTAACCTGAATTATATAAGGAAGATAATCAGCTCTGTTCCTCACTACTAAAGACCGAACATTAGGAAGCACTCTTAAATTGTGCAGGAAAAAAGTCAAATGAGCAGTTAGCATCAAGTCTAGTAGATTTGCTTAACATCGCAGAATGTTATGAAAAGATTCAAATGAATAAACATATATACCTGGCTCTGCAAATTTTTATGTGCTAAATAAATGTTAGTTATTACTGTCCTTGAGACCGTTTGGAGGGAGCTAGATATATCATTTAAAGAAGGTTTCCTCTAATGTAGTCCTGCCTGAAGCCAGAAGGTGATTGTGAGTCTGGCATACTAGTTCATAGTGCTATTATCTCAGAGACCGCTTAATCTAGCCTTCTTGTTTTACAGATGAGGAAAGAGAGGCCCAACAAGTTTATATTAGACTTGCCCAAGATCACATGATTATTAGGCATCTGAGGCAGGATTTGAATAATGATTCTTGGACTTCAGACTAGATCTTTCTGCTTTCTCCTGGAGTCTTTGCCAGGCTCATATTTCTATGATCCTATCTATTGTCATCACAGAATTTCAAAGTTGGTCTGGTTTTTATGGGCCATCTAGGACAAATTGTTAGAAAAATCTCTTGCCTAACATACCAGAGTGTTTAGCGAGCCTTTGTTTGAAAATCTCCATTGATGGAAATACTTACTCCTTCTACCCCCGGTCCCAGATAGCTTATTTCACTTTTGAGCAGCTTTCTTAGGCAGTTGTGCTTGATATCAAGCCTAAATTTACTCCTCTACAGCTTTTACTGCTTTTACTCCTACTTTTCTCAAAGTCCAAGCAGAACAAATTCAGTGTCTTCCCTTTGACTATCCTTCAAATACCCAAAGTGTCTGTTCTGAGTCATTTCTTCTCTAGTCTAAACAGCTCTAGTTTCTTTAATTGATAGTTCACACACCAAAAAAAAAATAGTTTTCTAGAACCCAGCCAATACTAAACAGAAAGGAAAAATGAGGAAATATCCTAATAAAACATTTTTATTGGCTTCAGTTGGAAAGATTTCCTGTTACAAAGTGTCCTTGGTCCAGTGTGGGAATTCACAACTTTGCCTGCCCTTATCACTTTTTCAAAGGGAATTAAGTGCTAAATTGGAAAAGCAAACAAACAAAGCAAAAAACAAACCACCCACATCAGAGTTTGGTTGTATGGCTTTTTAATAGTAACAGGAAATTTTGAAAAATGCACAGCAAATTGCAGCACTGCGAATCTCAATTGCCTACAAAAATATTGTGGACAACGAAGCCAACAATTTTTCTAGTCGATGCAATGTTTGTCATATGTATCAGGATACCTTTAAGAGCCTTCCTCCTGATAAGAAATAACAAACCAAAAATTCTTACTAAAGTCCAAGGGGAAGGGAAAATTGAGATGTTGAGTTTGGGAGTTCATTCTGATCATTAAAACGATATGGTAAGTTAACTGAATCTGACATGGATTGAACCCACTGAATCAAGGATGGTGATGGAATTGACGAGCTCAGTTTTCCTTTTCACTGAGTAGTTTCCTGCTACCAGAGTGTAAGTCACAGCGGCCTCTAAAAAGTCAGCCCCTCCAGGAAGAATTCTACCCCTACATTATGCTTCTATTCTCATGATCCAGTCGTCAGCTCTTTCCAGTGATCTTCATACTTTATGTGTTTATTCAGCAACCAATCCAGGCGCTAGATTTCGTCACATTAACCACGTCTTCCTTCTCCATATCATATTTATAGGCTTTTGGTCCTGAAAAGAAGTAAACGTAACCTAAAAGAGACAAATTGAAAGTTTGGTAACAACAAAAAAGTGGTTTAAGAGTGTGCAAATAGAGAATTAGTAATGTTTCTAAAAGCAGTACCACTTTAGTGGGCGATTCAGAATTTGTCAGGGAATGCATTGAGTAAACTTTTTAGGCTGACTTTTAATACTAATAATCTAGCCTCATCCTACTACTCTCCACAGCGAACCCTCTGACCCAGTATGGCTGCTCTATCCAATGTCCCCTTCCTATGCCATGAGAGAAGTAATATTACAGCCTTTATTCACTTCAATTCTATAAGCATTTATTAAATGCTTACTACCTGCCAGCAGCTAAGTGGCACAGTGAATAGAGTGCTGGGCTTGGAATCAGGAAGACTCATCTTCCCAAGTTCAAATCTGGACTCAGACACTTACTAGCTGTGTGACCCTGGGAAAATCATTTAGCCCTGGTTTGCCTCAGTTCCTTGTGTGTAAAAAATGAATTGGAAAAGGAAATGGCAAACTGCTCCAGTATCTTTGCTAAGAAAACCCCAAATGGGGTCATTTAGAGTCAGATACAATTGAAAAATGGCTGAACTGAACTATATGCTAGACACTATTTTAGGTACCGGGGATATAAGTAAAAAATCGAATAGTCCTAGAATTCCAGAATCAAGAAATTTAAGAGTTGGAAAGGATGCAGTGGCCAAAAAGTCCAACCCATAGATGAAGGGAACTGCTGCTATAAAATATCTGACAAGAAGTCAACAAGCCTCTGCTTGAAGACCTCCCAGCAGGAGGAACCCACTACCTCTCCAGGCAACTTATTCCATTTTGGGGCAGCATTAATTGTTAGGAAAATTTCCTGACATCAAGCCTCAGTTCACCTCTTTGCAGTTTCCACTCTTGATTCAACCCTCTGGGGCCTAACAGAACAAGTCTTTAGATCTTTCCCTATAGTCGCTTTTATCATATTTGTATACATAACATATATGTATGTATATGTATGTATATCACTTATATTACTTTACCTTATATTATATTATATTATATGATAATAGCTTATACTGTATTCTACTCTGTGTCTTTGCTCATATGATTGCCTCTGTATATAACCTCAATAAAATCTATTTCACTTATACATTCCCTAACCATATCCTAACTATTCTTCAGGGACCAGTTCCAGTCTCACCCTCTAAATGAAATCTTCTGTTGCTCCAGCATGTATTGATCTCTCCAAATGGAAGATGATCTAGCATAACCCTATTGTCTGGGAGAGGAAGAAGGAACTGAGGGGAGGGGAGTGACTTGCTTCAAGTCGCTCAGATTGTAAATAGCAAAAGCAGGATTTGAAACCAGGTTCACAGACTCCAAGCCAGCGGCTCTTTCCTGCCGTATGTACCGTGCTGGAGTCCCATGATTTCCCATTGCTGCCTCCTGGCTTCCCAGTCTTCCTTCATGTCTCAGCTGGAGTCTTACCTTTTTTTGGGAAGCCTTTCCCATCCCCCTTAATATTAGTGCCTTCCCTTTGTTGATTATTCCCTCTTTATTCTCTGTGTATATTCTTTGTTTACATGTAGTTGTTTACATCTTTTCTTCCCCATTAGACAATGTGTTCCTTGATAGCAGACATTGTCTTTTGTCTTCTTTTATATCCCCATTGCTTAATACCTGGCACATACTTGGTAGGTGGTTCATAAATGCTAGTTGACTGACTGGTGTTTTGTACAGTTATTATTCTTTAATTGTTACACATATAGACTAGTTTTCCTCTGGTGGACATTTAATTTAAACATTATATCATCTTCATTTTTGAGTAATCTCCCCCCACTCTTACCAAATAAATGATCCTTTATAATAATTTTTCTTTGGAGGGGGGAAGGCAAGGCAATTGGGGCTTGGGGTTTTTTTTTTTGCTTCTTTTTGGAGGGCAATTGGGGTTAAGTGACTTGCCCAAGGTCACACAGCCAAACTCAGGTCTTCCTGACTTCAGGGCCAGTGCTCTATTCACTGAGTCACCTAACTGTCCCTATAATTTTTTTTTTAAGAGAGGAAATCAAAGCAGTTCTGATGAATATTTCCAATTAAGAACAGGACCTATATCTAATAATAATAACTTGAATATATATAACCTCGGGTTTGTAAAGCACTTTTCTTAAAATGATTCCCTAAGGTAGGTAGTTCAAGTAACATTACATTAATGTTGCAGATGAGGAAACAGAGACTTTGGGAAGTTAAGTACATTAGCCAGGGACACATACCAACTAAGTGTCTGAGGCAGGGTTCAAATGCAAGACTAAGACTCCTGATTCTCTAAGTCTATTACTTAGCTATCAACTCTGCCATAATTATACTTTGGTACCATTGTTCCCACCAGTTAAATAGTGGTTGACTTATTGAAAGAATATGCCCTTCTTGAGCTTTTCCAGAAGCAGAGTCAGAGCAGTAGTGTCAAACTATCCCCGAATACTGAGTCGAATAGCATCCTTGGGATCTGACCAGCTAGCTTTAGATAACGCACCAAACTATGTCTAAGAACCAGTTTTGTATTGTGCTGAGCAGAGCCTAGAGCCTTAGTTTTTTTTATTTTAATTTTTTGAAGTTATTAACCACTTTGGGAGTCTGGTGAAACCTATGGACCTCTTCTCCAAATCATGTTTTTAAATGCATAAAATAAAATACATAGGATTGCAAAGGAAACCAATCATATTGGAATACATATGTATTTTTTAAATCCAAATTCACCGAATGCCTGAAATTCTACTCTGAAAAATATTTTTTTTTCTGAAATGTTATCTGTCTCAGGTATGATAAGGTACTCACCATTAATTTCAACAGCAGCATCTATTTTGCCGACTATTCCTGAAAATTCTTCTTCAATACTCTTTGGGTAATCTTTTTCCATTTTCCTTTTTACTTCATCAAAGCTAGAAGAATGAATAAAATAAATACATAAAATAAAAAGAAACATATTTATAAGGCCAATAAAATCAGCCCCAATGCAAGACTACTTTGGTCATAATACAAGACTTCTATGCATTTAATTAATGACCTCCCTTGTCTTCATATATCATTTAAATAAAAGCCTAAATTTCGCAAAACTCTTTGAAACAATATCTCCTTTGGTGCCCACAAGGCACTGGGAAGGAAGTAGAGTGAGCATTACTTTACTCATTTTACAAATGATAAAACCCAGATTCTTAAAGATTAAATAATCTTTCCAAAGCCCCTCAGTGAAGACTTAACCACAGGTATTCTCATTCCAAATTCATTCCTTTTTTTTTAATACCGGTGTTTCCTACCAGTCTTGCAATAGTAACAAAGAATGGGAAATGAAGATAATCCACCAATGTTTCTTCTTAATGAATTCATGATAGATAGTTTGTAGTAATAACCAATTTCTTTTCCAAATGCTCACCAACTACTTCCTTAAAAATGTGTTCTAGAATTTTGCTAGGAATCTTCAAGAGAATAGCAGACTTTTATAGTTTATAGTCTTACTAGGATTGAACAACAGGACAGGGAAATTCTTATGATGCTTGAGGTAGTTTTCATTTCTTTGTTAAGAATTTCATTTATTTTTCTTTTTGTAGAACAGCCTATTGACCTTTTTTTTTTTTTACCTTTATAGCATAGTTCCCACTCTTCCTTGTGGCAAAGAAAAAAACCAACCAAGCAAAATCATCTGATCATGACTGTATCTGACAACATACACCATATTCTATACTTTTCCCAGAGGGATTAAATAATATTTTATTATTCATTCCTTGGGACCTCATTGGTTTTTCAGTTATTCAGAGTTCAACTTTCTTTTAGTGGTCTTCTCATTTGCATTGTTAGAGTCATTGTTCATATTGTTCCCATGGTATTGTTTATTTTGCTCTTTATTAGTTTTGATAAATCTTCCCTTATTCCTTTGAATTCTTCATGTTTGCAACTTTAACTGCACAATAATACTCCATAGCATTAGTCTATTCTAGCTTTTTAAGCCATCCCTCAATCAACAGGCTTTGTTTCTAGTTCTTTACTAATGCAAAAAGTTCTGCAATGAATATTTTGGGCATCTATTGGAACTTTGTTGTTTTTTATTTTCTTGGGAGCATTTGCCCAGGAATAGAATCATTGGGTGGGAGATGTTTTAGCAAATATTTCCCCCTTTATTCACCTATACATACTTTGCTTGTTACTGCCTAAAGCTGTAATTTTGGGAATACAGGAAATTTGGGAATATAGGAAATTTTGGGAATATCTAAATATCTAAATTTTGGAAATATCTGAATTTAAGTTAGATGTGTAACCAAAATATTCATTGCAGAACTTTTTGCATTAGTAAAGAACTAGAAATGAAGTAGGTGCCTGTTGATTGAGGGATGGCTTAAAAAGCTAGAATAGACTAATGCTATGGAGTATTACTGTGCAGTTAAAGTTGCAAACATGAAGAATTCAAAGGAATAAGGGAAGATTTATCAAAACTAATAAAGAGCAAAATAAACAATACCGTGGGAACAATATGAACAATGACTCTAACAATGCAAATTCTGTGTAACAGAAGGCTACGTTACTTTATTAGACTTAAGTTCATCAAAATACTCCCAGAATATCCAGGAACGGGTTTTCATGATGGGTGGGGATTTTGGGGGAAGATAAATGGAGGAGAAGTATATTTGAAACTACTTGGGGAAATTAATTTCCAACAACTTTTTTGATGTACTGAGGAAAATGAACAAATAACGAGAAGCATAAATGAAAGTATATATTTAATCTTCACCAAATGTAGTGTAGGGAGTCAGTGAGGATTTTTTATTGGCTAAAATACAACAAGCACCAAAGCAATGAGGCTTGGCTGCTAACAGATATGATTGGTGGAGGTAGGATTAGTGGGTTAGATGATTAGAGAAAAATGATCTTGCCTCCTAAATTGAGCTTTTGTTGAAAATTCATTTTCATCCTAATCCATAGGAAATTTTGGGGATATCTAAACTTACTTAAATTATCTGTAACAGAAGCTGCCAATACCTAGACAAAGGAATCCAAAAGAAAACAATCTTATCCTGGGGCCATTCCATATTTTGTTAGCTGGGTGTGGTGGATATGATTAGAGAACTGTCAGCCTGTCCCTAGGGAAAGAGTATCATCTCTTTGGAGTCATTAGATGCAAGGGGGTGGCCTCAAAGAAATGATCCCAGAAACTGGTAGTAGTGAGCCATGACTAACAGAGACTACGTACTCAGTAACCAACAGAAACCAAGAGACTATCTGAAACCAAGAGAGCAGCTCTCACATTAGCTCATCTGAGGCCAAGGAAGCAATACCTGGTAGGGACAAAATATCTATTAGTTACCAGTAGACAATTTGAGACTATTGGGGACAAGTAGAGTAACTCATCCAGCATAGATATCATACCAAATAGGGAGGATCCCCCACAAGAGAAGCCTGATGACATAGCCAGTACACGTCAGTAGTCTGGTAGCATTGGAGACATGACTTGGTATGTATCCTGGTTACAAGTGCTTCTTCAATGTTTGCACCTCATGAATGATTCCTATGTGTATCCACTAACCCCACTGATAATGAAATTCATATTTTGTGGTACAGAGTGGCCCGGGATTATGGGGGGAGTATTTTAGTGTTTCTTACTATGCTATTTCATCAAATATTTTTGTTTTGTATTAACTATATTTGAGGACTAACAGAGATTATAGTTGATCTATAGAGGTGTCAATTGGGATGCCTTTTTGAGAAACAACAATAATATAGTATTACTGACTTGATTGCAGAACCCAGAGCAAGCTAGAAGGGTGTGCATGGGGTGGTTTTTGCTGTTGTTTGTCCTTCATTCTCAAAGAGGACCATGACATCAGGAAGATGATGCCATAATTTGAAAATGAATTGGTTTTAAGTGAGGGAGAGCTGTGCAAAGTCACCAGCCTCACTTTCTACTCCAGAACCACCTGGGTCCAGTGGCAAGTTATAGATGAGGATGACTGGAGATGGCCCCATCTACATGGAGTAGGTTGGGGAAGATAAGTGCAGACACAGGGCAGATGGTCAAATCAATGATGTGAATTGCTGATAGGATGTGAAATGTAGTCTGATCTAGTGATTTGGGACCAGCAAAATATACTGTACTAGGTGAGTTTGCATTCACTTACTCATCAGTCAAGACAGCTTGGCCTAGGTCAGGAATTTCAAAGCTAATTGGATTAACTCCCCTAATAGACTGAATGCATTTTTTTGTGGTGGTTTGATCAGGGGGTGCTATACCGGGGAGAAGTTGCAAGGAAGATGGCAAAATGACTGGGATAGACAACTGGATAGGATATTAAGCAAGGTCTGGGTTGGTTTTCTGGGGCCACACAAGTATAGAGGACTAACTTAATTAAATTAGGTTATAAGCTGCTTGATGGTAGGTAAGGTATAGTGCTTTTTTCAATTTTCTATCTATAGCTTAGAAGACTGCCTTGCTCATAATAGCTGTTTAATGAATGATTGTTGAATCAAATTGTAGCGAGCACTAGTAGATGACAAACAAGTCCAGAGGGAAAGTGGAAGGATTCTAGAAATAAAAACTTCACCTATTTCTCGATTTCATCAGGGGAATTCATTCAGGATTCAACAATGGTCCTAAGAGGAAGAACTTAAGTTTATGCCTTTAGTACTACAATTCAGATACATTATAAGTAAAATGGGATTTTATAGTGTCTTCTATAAAGATGTCTATATAGTGTCTTCTATATAGATTCTATATAGATATATGGTACTTAGGTTCCTATATATACCTAAGTACCTTAGGGAACCTAAGTACCATATATCAATTTATTTCTATGGGGAAAAGGTCTCATGATAGCTGGTGACTATTGGGTACATAGTCTCTATTGGACATTACTCCCTTATATGTACAAGCTTCTAGGTCCATATCTGTAGGATCATCTGCTGGATCTTCTTAGCACCTATTTTCTAGGTCAGAGTGGCTAAAACATCTCTCAGGAAGGGAAGGATAATAACTTTTCAATTATAGAAAACATAGAGCAAAAGCCATTTATAATATTACCAGGATAAAAGTAATTTTTCTTTTAGATTCTCATGTAGTGGCGTTGAAGCCCTATGTGACTAGCCCTAGATAGTATGGTCATATGTGAATTACTTGGGACAAAGAATACTTTTTTTACAACATCAATGGTCACGCATGTATACTTCTACTGACATTAGGCTATCTCAGAATATCTGACACTGACCTTCAAGAAGAAACCAAAATGAGATGGTTTCCCTTCCTTTAGTTCTGTTGGTCAAGAGCTGGATTTTGTGCTCTGCATTGGTATTTCATTGCTCTCTTTTGCCATGTTTTTAATTCTGTGATTTTAAAGAATGGATATTGTTCCAAGGAAACGTACTTCAAGGTCTTAAAGAGTATACGTCAGTGACTACTAGAGATATCGTAGCAGTGATTGGCATAAGAAAGGCAAATGTTTCCAGCTTCACTCAAAGAAGGAAAAAAGGCACTTGCCATGGGCAAGAAAATACAAAGATGGAAATAAATAAGACTGGAAACAGAATTTTTACTGGTGAAGCTCACTTTCATCTAAGGTTATGCCCAAAAATTTGTCAGAAAAGATTCAGACAAGCCTGTAAGAGGTGGGAATCTTCATTCAACTGTAAATCACCCAACCCCAAAAGTTACTTGGTGATTTTTTTTTACTTCCAGTGGACCTGGAAGTCTTGTCCCCATTGGAGAAATTATGAACTCTGATAAATAGTTTGATATACTGAGAAACAAAATTGCTGCTAAATTATGGAAATTTCCAAATGGAAATGAAATAATGGAATATTACAACACATCCTTGTACCATGCCACATGTCATAAAAGGCTAAGAAATGGATCTAAGAGATGGAGATAAATATACTTTAGTGGCCTGGAAACTAACTTGGCTTAAGACTACTAAAAATCTATGGGCCGTAATGAAAGTTAGATGTGGGAAAATGAAATCTTCGTCAAATGTATGCTTAATGCCCAATGTGTTAAAAATAGTTTCATGATGAAGAATTTAAAAACATATGACAAAAAAATTTGAAAAACTCAATTAAAAACATGTAAAACAAGGTAATATAATAATAGGAAGTTGTAATGAATATTTAAAAATTTTAAAGATGTAAAAAAGTGTAAAATTTACATCGTTTTTCTTTGTCCCAAGTAATTTGTATACCACTATAATGGATTTGAACATTCACAAGATCCTCTCTGGTTTAACTTGAAGATGAATTTTCAACAAAACATAAGCTCAGGAGTCAGTCATTCATTATTCTGTGATCAATTACCTGGCATTCCTGCCCCTTCCATGTACTTCAAGGTCTTAAAGAGCATGCATATATGTCCATAGCAAAACCCCATCACATTGATACTGTTTTATGGCTAATTGGAGGGGGAGAAGTCCTACTATTTTCTTGTACTTCACTTGATGAAGTTTAAATATACGTTTTCCTAATTATTTGTTTCCTAATTATTTATTCAGCTCAGTTTTCCTCTTTGCATCTAGGAAGTTGCTGGAAACTCATTCATTTTCTCTAGTGACTTCAAAGTTAATCTAAAACATCATCATGAAGTAATTCAAAGTAGATCCAGAATAGAAGACACAGGACTAGCCACTACACAAAAGGCAAGATCAATGAGGAGTGAGAAAACAGTGACTTAGAAAGGGACAGAAAAACTCATGATATTTTATGCATTGAGATAAATTAATTTAAATTTAAATTGCTACTAAGAAAGTTTAGTTAGTCATATTGGTGTTCAATGTCAGGCTTTTAATAAAGCATTAAATAATTATAAAAATGAAAATGCCTTCCATTTCCAAATAGCTCATTCTTACAATAGGACTTGAGGAATACCCCAAAATTAGAGAGTACTTGTGTTGAAGTTGGGTGGGCACCTCAAAAACCCTCAATGGGATGGAATAAAAGGAACTGAAATGACAAAGACGATTTCACCAGAAATTCAAAATGCATAGAAACTGTATGAACAAATAGATGTATGATCACAGTTCATGTCTATATGATTCAAGATTTTGCAAGGGAGGGCACGAAAATATTCAGAAAAGAGAAGAAAAAGGCTTGACCTTAAAAATAACAGCTTGATGCCAAGGAATGACTTGTCCAATTCTGATAAAGAAAGGAATTATTGCATTGAAAGCAGTGGCAATTTTCTGGACCTAACATATATTCATTCAGATACATTCATTCCTATTTTATAGGAATGAGTTTCAGATGAAATTTTGAAGAAGCAAACTCTTACTGACTGAGAAATTGTAATTCATTGGTCTGAACTGGATATAGAAATTTCATCCTGTGATTTGATGTCTTAAAAATACAATTTTGATTCATTTTTTTTTCAGTTTTGGTCCCAAAGTACAAGACTTTAGGCAAAAGTGTGAAGCAGGGATATTCTGTCCTGAGAATCCTCCAGAGTCTCCTGTTATTGCTCCTTCCTCAATCCTGCCTTCCTATTCTCTCCACCATGCATTCTACAGTTGCCTTGCCTACTGTGAAGGGTGGCTGCTCTGTTTTGTAGATTAAATTGCTCTAAGGTGCTAACATCTAACAGCTTAATATGGCATCTTGCGATGAGGCATTTGCATCCTATTGCAAGGTATCAAGATATCAAAGACTAAATCAGTGAAGGGTTTGAGACCTTTGCAATCATCCAAGGAGATGTTTTTGGTCAAGAAAAGAATTTGGATGCTTCTTAGCACTTTTAATTTGCATTCCATAAATTTCTTATGGTATTTCTTTACGTATTCAAAAAAAATTAATCATAAGGCCAGCTATTTTTTTTTAAAGCTATAGTTCTCTAGTTCCTTACCATCAGAATTCTTTCACAGTCAATGTAGGACAAATGGTGGCTCTGGAGATTCCAATCTAGCCTTGGATGTCTACCAACTGTATGACTTTGCCAAGTCAGTTAAACATCTTAGGCCTCAGTTTTACTTACTGTAAAAATGAGAAGATTGGATGAAATGACCCCTGAGACCCTTCTAATTTCAGATTCTATGACCCTGTGCTTTTTTTGTTGTTAGTTCATGGCATTTTTAAAACATGTTTTTCAAAACACAAACAAAATGATTTAGGTAACTTCAAAACAAAGTTGAATGGTAGCCAGATAAGTGATTGGTGAATTGGAGAAGATGAAACATTTAACTGAAATTTAGGTTCAAATCCTAAGCCTTTTGTAGTTCACAATTCACTTCCCAAAGTAGTATAGCCCGTCTATGAACATGGTAGGTTTTCCTTCTTCAGACAGAGACTGCATAAACACTACTACTGGATAACCAGTAATCATAAAAGGGATTCCTTTTTTAGGAATATATGGATTAGATGGTCTCAAAAACATTGCCAATGATTTTATGAGTCCATGATCTCAGCTCTAATAATCATCAACTCAACTTTTCAATAATTAAATTGAAATGAATTTGTGAGTTGACAGGCCCCATGACGGCCCAGGGGTATGACATTTCTCTCAGGAAAGTATTTGTTTGTATAATGTTAAATGTGTGACATAGTAGGGCACGGTCAATGATGGGGAGAGATATGGAAGAAAAGACCAAGATAAGACAAGTATTTTAAGAAAAGGTATAAGATTGTGCTCAGAATGGCAATGCTTTTGGCTAAGTCCTATAGAGGAGGAAGTTGGAAAAGAGAGTAAAAGACAGGAATAATATAGGGAGGCAAGATGACACAATGCAAAGAGAACCCTGCTTCTTGAATCAGAAGATCTAGGTTCAAATTTTATCACTAATACTATGTTTGTGAGAGTAGGCAGATTATTTATCTTCTCTGAGTATTATTTTCCTCATCAGAAAAGTGAAGGGATTGGACTGAATGGTCCCTGAGGACCCTTCCAGCTCTAAGTCCATGATACCATGAATTTACATTTATTCAGAGTATCCTGAAAGCCTCCGTGCAATTTTAAGCTTTAATAGCTTTTAGCCATTAGTCATTTTCAGCTATTAGTATTTTTAGGTTTATGATCTGTTTTCTCTGTAAGGAAGGCAGTACTAGTATTTTTTGCCTGTTTAAAGGATGAAGAAACTGAGAATGGTTAAGTGACTTGCGCGCTGACGAACAGTTACTGTCAGAGTAAGGTCTCAGAAACAAGTCTTCTGACTCCCAGAGCAGACTGAACAGCAATCTCAGGCATCAAGATTTTCATTAAAGGTGAAGAGGTGATTAGAATTAAATATAGAACACATATATATGTATGCAAATAAAAAAAAAACACTTGTAGATACATAAAAGATTATTTGGATCCATTTTATGGGCTCCTTTTTAATTTTACTCATACCTTGTGGTATAATGGATAGTGTGAGGGACGTGGGTTAGGAAGACCTCAGTCTGAATCCTTACTCTATCATGTATTAGTTATGTGATCCTGGGCAAGTCACTTAACTCCTCTGTGCCTTGAATTACCTCATCTTTGAAACAAGTGTTGAACTAGTTCTCCAAGGTTCTTCCAGACTAAATCTATGATCTTATAATCTTATGACAAAAACCATATAAAAAATAATTGATCTGTGCTGTGTATAAGCATCCTCTTGGTGGTGGTAGAGTAGGCAAAGGGGACATTTTATTCATTATTTAATGTGGAAAAATCTATAGCAATTGGATTAAATTCTACTCATAAGTGCAATTTGACTAGCTGTAACTTGCTAGTATAGTACCTGGAATGATTTCCAGGAATTCATGGTATCACACACTCATTTTTACAGTTTAATGGATGAAATGACTTCCTTTTGTTAAGGATCTTTATTTTGAGTGACTTTAAGTATGTTCTTAGAATGCAGTTTACCTTGTTAGGAGTTTTGGTCTTCTCTATACCTGCAAATTAGTACATAAAATCACCTTATCGGGGGCTAGGAATAGGAGTGGAAGAATGCATCTGTATATATTTTGGTTTGCCTGATGAAGATGTGAGAAGGTTGGAAAAGGGGGAACCTCCAGATCAGGTATCTGTAGTCATTTTTTATTGGAAAATACAGCCACAATGGAGGCTATTTTCTGGTGGGTTCCGTTGCTCTGCCCTGTCAGTCTGCTCCTTCTGAAGTCACTATTTGGACTTTCTCCCTTTTGGGTTCCTGGTGTTAGCACTAGGTTCATCTATAATCAGAATGTACCAGGCACAGCTAGAATGGGAAACTTTCCAAGGGTGTCTTAATCAATGAAATAACTGAGATATATTAGAAGTTCCCCAGAAGTTCCATAGGGACAGGTTAAATAATTTCTAGTGTTTCATTTCCTAGGTCTCTATTTTCTTGGATTATTTGTTCCAGAAACTAGAGTTGCATGGAAATTGAGGAAGAAGGTTAGAAAGGGAAAAGGGAGAGAGGGTCCTAGAGAACGAACCATGGGTTACAAAATTGTCTAATTCCTGATTACTTAATGTGGGATTGTTAAATGAAAAGATGATATCTAGAGACCATAGAATGTGTCTATATTTCTAATGATACTACATTAAAAATAACATTTTGAAGGCAAGACAACTCATTCCCAGGGATATTGCTATAACTCATTTTGCACCTTCAAGTTTCAGGTCAGTGTTCTGGCATTTGTCTCCCTTATTCTCTTTCTCCTCAATAGATAAAACTGGCCTGATTGAAAGAGTAGGTGCAAAGTAGAAAACTTTGGGGCATAGGTATGTGCAATGTGAACATTGCTTTATGTGGAGTTGAAAGATCTGGGATTAAATTCTACTACTAACATTGATTAGCTGTGTGTCCCTAAGCAACTCATTTATCCTGAGACTCAGTTTCCTCCTTTGTAAACAGAGTTTCAGAATATTGGCCAAAAAAAAAAAAATATTGGCACTACCCACCTCTTTAAGGTACTATCTGAAAGTGAGTTATGGGTGGTATTAACAGTACAACATTGGGACCTTAGTCACCAACCTTTATCAGCCTTGGTTTTCTTCATTTTCTTTTTTTTTTTTTGATAGGGGGGAAGGCAAGGCAATTGGTGTTAAGTGATTTGCCCAAGGTCTCTCAGCTAAAGTGTCTGAGGTCAGATTTGCCTTCAGATACTCCTGACTCCAGGACCGGTACTCTATTCACTGTGCCACCTAGCCACCCCAGTTTCCTTAATTTTCAATGGAATGGATCACAGGGCCTTACATTTAGAGCTGGAGGGATTGTAGAGGTCATCCAGTCTAAGATTCTTATTTATTTTTTCAGTTTAAGAAGCTGAGGCCCAGGTAAGTTATGTATCTGGCCCAAGGTCACATAGGAGACACTCAGACTATATAGGTCTCTTATGAAGAAGGCACTCTATAAACCCTAACGCTTTCTATGAATGGGAGCTGTTATGAGTTTTAATTATATGACCTTGGGAAAGTCACAAATCTGTTTGAGCCTCAGTTACCTCATCTTTAAAATGTGGATAATAATATTTTCACTATCTACATTAAGGAGTTATTGTGAGAAAAAATTTTTAAAAATCTATAAAGTATTATATTAAGTATCAAATGAATTTCTTCTTTTCTTCCTTCTCCTCCTCTTCCACCTGCTCCTCCTCCTTCTTGTCTTTCTTTTTCTTCCTCCTCCTCCTTCTCTTCTTCTCCTTCTCCTTCTCTTCTTCTCTTTCTCCTCCTCCTCCTCCTCCTCTTCATCCTCCTCCTCCTTCTCATTATCATCACTGCCTTACATTCTACTGGAATTTCTCTCCAAGTTGCCAAAGGCAATAAATGACTGGCTGAGTCAAAAAGTTCATGTATCTGTCTGTCTAACTATCTATCTATCTATCTATCTATCTATCTATCTATCTATCTGTCTGTCTGTCTGTCTGTCTGTCTGCCTGTCTGTCTGTCTGTCTATCTATCTATCTATTTTTCTATGTCTCCAATAACATTTTTGATTCTAATAAATAATTTAGTCACTGCAGTCTACAGTGACTGTAGACATGTCCAGAGGGAGGTGTGAGGTTTCCTTGGCTACTTAGGTTGCTTCCTGTGTGTACCAGTTGTGTGTGCCTCATTAAGATGCTACTTGTTAAATAAGGCCAACTACAAAGTCACAATATTGTCTTTGGTGAGAAGGAGAGTATACCAATTATTCTGTCAGTAAATTTCATGTGTCTTCCAAAAGGGGAGACAGGAATAGCACAGATAATTGGAATCCACTGAGAATCCTCCCTTTAGAAGATACTTCCAGCATCTCTTCAAACTTAGCTTTTTATTTGAAGAGCTGAGAAGTCACAGAAACATGTGAGTAGGAGTAAGGTAGAATGGATAGAGAACTTCTGGACTCGGAGTCAGGAGACTTCAATTTGAATTGCACTTCAGACATCTACTAGATTCATAGCCATGGGCCAGTAATTTAATTTCTTAGATCTTCAGTAAAATGGGGACATTTGCACTCTCTACTTCATAGGCATCTTATGAGGAAAGCACTTAACATCCTTTAGGTGTTGTACAAATGTCAGATGTTCAAGGGTAGCACTGACATGACCTCTCAGGACTTTGGGGCAGGAGAAAATGAGGGGGAAGCTGGCTCAAAGGCTTGGAGCCCAAGGAAAGAAGAGTGGAGTTAATCCATCAGAAGGAGAATCAGATCCTTTATAATAAAACATTATTTCTGGCTCCACTTGTTCTTTGTGATGAATAACAAAGAATGGACCTGTTCCTTTGTCTGCTTCTCGGCAAAGTCCACAGTGAAGGAAAAATTGCTTAATGCTTGTGACTCACTGAATGTCAACACTGTGGTTTATACCCCCTTTCCCATGGAAATACATTCTGAGCTCAAACAGCTTGGGTTTATTTTTCAGAAAGGAAGGTCTGAGAAAGAAATGGTGTGGTTTTGAGGTTTAGAAACAAGATTAGAAGTCACAGATTATGCCTCCCCATGGTACTACTGATGGTACACTGGGCTTTTCTGTTCCCTGTGCTCTGGCAACTCTGAAATGGGGACAATAATCACTCTCTAAGGGGAAAGATGGGATCCCGGCATGTACTTATAGAGGATTTGTAGGCTACATGACAAGTAATAGATAATAGAAGACTGTGTTGTGCTTGGAAAGAGCACCAGGGCTAACGTTAGGAGAACCGGATTCTATCCTTGGTTCTGTGACTAAGCAGATATACAATCTTGGAGAAGCCACTTCCATTCTCTGGGCCTCGGTTTCCTCAACTGTAAAATGAGTGAGGAGGCGGAATTGGACTATTTCTAAGTTCTTTTCTTGCTTTAATGTCTCATGGGTTTTATTTTTTTGGTACTTTAAGGATTAATGATTTCTTCATGTGTTTGCTTCCCCTATCATCAAAGATTATAAGCCCTGATAACTTAGTAAGTGGTCTCAGAGATTTTGTGGCCAAAAATTCCATTGCCCTGTGCCAACCTGGCAATGAGTCTCTCTAGATTTAGCTATGTTGGTCCTGTGATTACAGGCATACTGTTCATTATCATGTCTATTCTTGAAGTCTTTCCAGATCACTAACCCACTAGAGCTTGCTCCTTATTGACATAGCCTTTAAATCTAAGATCACTTACGTCCGTGAAGCATCATAAGAAAACTTTAGTTGAGGTTAATGATTTTATGACTTATAAACACAACAGATGAGAACTTCAGGGCTGTAATTTTGGTCTCTTTTTACAATGGTTTGCTGTTATCCCTCCTCTGCCTGTCTTTCACTCTAATATATTTGAAGCCCTAATTACTGCCCTATCTTGTTGGTGGAACATTGTTATCTTTAAGAAATTTAAGATATAGTGAAAACCCTCCATATGCATTCGGTCCAGGCTCCAGGGCAAAGGACCACTGGGGATGTCTCACCTAACCTGGGTGTATAGGCTCATAAAGTTAGAGTTGGGAGGCACCTGAGGATCCATCAAACACAAACCTTTCATTTTACAAATGAAGAAACTGAAGCACAGAGCTATCTTCAATGTTTTGCCCTGGGTCAAGATGCTAATATCTGAGGTGGGATTTGAACTCAGATCTTCAAGTCTAATGATCTCTTCAACTATGCAGGGAATGCATGGATGCTGAGCCAATCATCTGGCATGGACTCAGCCCCTCCTAAAATAATCTGATAGTGGAGCAGCCATAATCACCATACAATTAACTTATGCTGCTTAAAAATAAAATAATCCATTGTCCTAGCTAAAATTTTGGAAATTAATCATCCTGTTTTATCAGCAATAGTTATGTATGTATAAATATTTGAAAGGCTGTCCAGCGGAAAAGGGGCCGGACTTCGTCTGCTTGATGAGGGAAGAATGAGTAAAAATGAGTAGAAGGGGCAAAGAATCAAACCTGGGCTTGATGCATGGAAAAAAAGTTACTAATAATTATAGTGAATCAAACGAAGAGGCTGCCTAGGGAGGTAGTGAGTTCCCCATTGCTGGAGGTCTTCAAGCAAGGACTGGATGGTTTTGGTACCATTTGGGGATGTTGTAGAAAGGATTCTTACTCAAGTATGGATTGGTCTGAATGGTCTATGAGATTCCTTTCAGCTCTAAGATTCTGTGATTGTATTTTATTTGTTTGGGGGAGAGTAGAATTTCTATGATTTCTTTTACATGGAATAAATGCCTCTGTTGAGGCAAATTGTCACTGCCTTCCCTTCCCCTCCTCTATTACATCATGAGCTTTTTGAGGGCATGTTTTTGCCTTTGTCTCCTTAGTGTTTAGCAGTAGGGCAGCTAGGAGGCACAGTAGATAGAGTACTGGCCCTGGAGCCAGAAGGATATGAGTTCAAATCCAGCTTGGATTTGCATGACCCTGGCAAGTCACTTAACCCTCTTTGCCTGACCTCCTCATCTGTAAAATGAGCTGGAGAAGGAAATGGCAACTCACTCCAGTAGTTTTGGCCAAGAACCCCCAATGGAGAAACAGAGTCAGACATGACTGAAATGACTAAACAAGAACGAGGGTTTAGCACAATGCCTGGCACATAGTGGGGGCTTAATTAATGCTTGTTAAACTAGTTTGTGATATCTATCGAGAGAGTTGCCTGGGGTTCTAAGTGGTTAAGTAATTTGCCATTGGTCACACAGCTAGAAAGTGTCAGAGGCAGGACCAGAACCCAGATCTTCCTGCCTTCACAACCAGTCCCCAGTTTTCATTGCCATATTACCTCATTTCTGCCGATTAGTAACTAATTTCTTTAATTTTAGGCAGTACATTCCCTCCAGAGAACTCTGCAGCTAATTAATGTTCCCCAAAATACAAGGAGTGGGGTGTAATGTAGCTGACATTATTGCTGAACCAAAGTCTTGTTGGTAGATAGGTAGATGGAAAGGAAGTTGGACATGAAGTGAGAGACCTGGGTTTGAAACCAGGTCTCCCCTCACCTTTGTGACCCTGTCATTTACCCTCTCTGGCCTGAGCTACTCTTTTGTAAGATGAGGTGACTGGATTATTCTGCCTCTTCGAGCTCTTAACTTGTGATCTTATGATTTCTGTTCACCTGCTATTCCATGATGGTAATTTCTGAGTTTTTATGTTCATTGTTTTAGATTTAGTTAGCATATTGAAACATCTGGCATATTGGTCGCCTAGATACCGAACAATGGCATTATTGAGTGAAATTTTTGCTTCTCAGCTGCCTGTTTCAGCCCCAGACACAGTCAGGGGAGGTGGTAAATGATGCATAAGCAGTCTGGGTCAGTCAGTTGACTAACCAAATATTCTACATTCTTCTGCACAATAGGATTTTTAATCCAGTGAAACAAAATACCATTGGCTACATTAAAAGAAAAAGGGGTGGCCAAAGTACCTGTAGTAGTCCTCCCCAACAAAGAAGAGAGTCTTCCGGGGCTCCCTTAGGTAGACAGCTGCATCTATTTGCTGCACATGCCTGGGGAACCCAAAGTCATAGATGGTCCTGGGAGGACCCTGCATTTGAAATCCTCTTGTTACCCAATAGTGAGGACCTGTGCACAGAACAAAGAATTTTAAAAAGAAATAAAACAACGTACTACTTCCCAGTGCTTTCCCTTGAGGAAGCACTATTTCCTATTCCTATGAAATCCTATGAATTCCCTTTTTGGTTCCTCCTCACAAACAGCATCTTCCTATTTGACTGGAGAGACAGTATAGCATACATGCATAGTCCTTCTGTCATTCAAAGTACCCTAGAAATCCCATTTCCCTTCTGAAAACACTGGTCAGAGACCTAAGCAGGGCAGACTGCCTGGAACTCTAGCTCTAGCAAGACTCTTAACTAGCAAGTATAGGTCTGGGAATGTGGGAAGATGCTTAGCTATGCCTGTAGGTGGGGAATTTCCTCCAATAACACTGACATTCGCTTGGTTGGTTGGTGGTTGTTGCTCTGTTCTTGAAGAGGACCAAAAATAACATCACTACATTAGAGTTAAGTTATGGTGTGTCAGACTATGGCTGATCAGAAAAATACAAGCTCGGAATGCTCTACCACAGGTGGGGCACAAACAGTCCATGTGAACATTTCAGGTGGATTCCCTAAATTTGCATATCTTACACTTCTTTTGAGCAGCCGCAATTCTGCTTTGCTCATAAAGCACGATGCCTTCTTTGATGTGGGCATGTCATGCTGGGTGGTTTTTGCCAGTAACTCCCAGATCACACAGTTAGTTCCTACGGGCCTTCAATTCATCCAAGATATCTTGCATCTCTAGCCATTTTTCATTCTCAAAATTTTGTGAGTCATTTTGTTCAGTCATTTTTTCAGTCATGTCTGACTTTTGTGACTCTGAGGTTTTCATGGTAAAGATACTGGAATGGTTTGCCATTTCCTTTTCCAACTCATTTTACAGATAAGGAAACTGAGGCTAACAGGGTTAAGTGACTTGCCCAGGGCCACACATCTAGTGTCTGAGACTGCATTTGAACTCAGGAAGAAGATGAGTCTTCCTGATACCAGTCTCAGCCCTCTATCCACTGTGTCATCTAACTGTCCCCTCTGGGAGTCACAGAGTAGGTGAAAGGCAAACACCATAGGATTATGAGAAAAGCACTTTGTAAAACTTAAAGTAGTTTATAAATAGCAGTTATTATTTCTGATTAATTTGTGTGGGGGTCCAAAATTAGTTCATTTACTCAGATTTCTTTAGCATAACTCTGTGTTATTCTTAAAAGAACTCTTAGATGTATCATAAGAGCATAGATTTAAGTCTGGAAAGTTTCTTCTAGTCGTCATCTGATCCATCCCCTCATTTTACAGATGAGGAAACTTGGGCCTCGAACATTTAAATGACTTGTTAAAGGTCCCACAGGTGACAAAGTGGCAGAACTGACATTTGAACCCAGATCCTTCAACTCAAAATCCAGTCCTTTATTGCCTGTTCTACATGCTATCTCTTTGGGCCAAGAACCACATCTAAATTATTATGTGATCAGTATAGTACCATGTGTAGATACAGGCATCTCTTTTTGATGGTCATTATTATCTTTTTTTTTTCTTTTTGGAGGGGGGAAGGCAGGACAATTGGGGTTAAGTGACTTGCCCAAAGTCACACAGCTAGTAAGTGTTAAATGTCTGGGACAGGATTTGAACTCAGGTCCTCCTGACTCCATGGTTGGTGCTCTATTCACTGTGCCACCTAGCCACCCTGGTCATTATTATCTTTATTTTAATAATGCTATAGTTAAGGAATTTAACCAATTGTTGCAAAGGCAGAGAGCAGCAAAGATCCTTTCTTCTCCTTTAATGAACATACATCTCTAGCACTTGACACTCCAAGTACACGAGTTCTTTCACTTGTGCCACTGCATTTTTTCAAAGTGGTGGGGAGTTTGATTCGGTACCTTTGAAAAAGAAAGCTATGCCTCTCTCAGGCACTTCATAAGCAGCATCCACATTTGACATGAGCTGGGGAAAAGAGCTGGTGATGGTACTGGGCCTGATTCCAGCTGACAGGCGAACTTGCCGTCTCCAGAAAATCCTATTGATTATCAACAACAGGGTCGAAAAGAAAGATAGTTGATAAGAGACATGACTTTTACCTGGAATAAAACAGGGCTCAAACCACTGTGTAATCTTTGGCTAGGCAGCTTTGGCTTTGTTGAGATTTTTTTTGCCATACATATAATAAGCTAATAAGATCATGGATTTAGATTTGGAATCTAATTTTAGATATAAATTCTAAATTTAGATCCTAGAGGCTATCGATTTAACCCACCTCATTTTACGACTGAGAAGCATTAGTGACTTCCTTCTCTTAATTATTCACAATTTATTCTGGTATATAGCTTGTTTTTACATATTGGTTTTCTTGTCTCCTCCATTAGAATATGAGACAAGGACTGTCTTTTGCCTTTTAAAAAGAATTCTCAGCATTTAGCACAGTGCTTGACATATGGTAGGCACTTAATGTTTATTGACTGACTGGTTCATAACTAGTTTCTTGATACAATTTACCCCTCTTTGGTTTCTTTTACTCTCTTTGTTTACTTAATTTAAAGACCCAGAAACATATATTGTGGCATGAAACAGTGGAATAAAAATCCATCCCTGGAAAACACTTTGGAAATCCTAAACCACTATATAAATGGTAGGTGTGAAGATGAAGACAATGATGGTGATAATGATGAAGCAGATATATAACCAGATATTATTTCACCTGGGGTAAAAACAGATGGAGGATGGGAGATAGCATTGATAATGGTGGCATAGAAGAAAATATAACCATTGCTGTAATTGTGTTGGTAAAGGGGATAGTCCCTTTCTTAGAAAATCTGAGCCATACTCCCATGAGAATTGGGAGACAAGTTTGGTCTTGGGGAAGGTCAACATAATGTCAGGACCCTTAGAATGGGAAGTAGGATTGTGTTGTGGAATGTAGGCTTGGGCTAAGGAACATGAGTCATAGGGCCAACGGTAGTTGTTCTGCTGAGGGGAGAAGACATGTGCCTGGTTGTTGGTGTCCTGCGACAAAGTACTGGTTATTCCAACCTAGTATAAGTTCTCTTATTTAAGGAATATTAATCCAATATACCATTATTCAATTCAATTTAGCCAATATTTATTACTTGGTTATTCCATGTAATGTACTTTGCTAATATTGAAGCTCATTTTGGGTAGGGGCCATCTCACTTTGTTTTTGTATTCTCAGTGCTGAGAAGAGTTCCTTCGCATGGTAGTTGCTTAATAAATCTTGGTTAACTAATTGATGAATTGACACCAGAGGAAGATACAAATAAAACTACATTATCTCCATCCTATTTTGTGGATTTCCCTTTCCTATTTTTTTCTTTGCAACATTTCATAAAGGCAAATTTGGCATAGATACTAAAAATATGTTATAGAGGCAGAACGACATAGTAGCTATCCTACTTTTAATATGTACCACCTGTTCAACCACGGACAAGTGACTCCATCTCACTGAGACCCAGTTTTCTTATCTATAAAATGAAGAGATTTGATTAGATGGGCTCTAAGATCCCTTTTTGTTCTAAATCTATGAGCCTTTCATTTAAAAATCATTATTATTTATAATGTATGTAATTGAGGAAAACTAACTTGAGGGAAGGTGTTAATTATTACCTACAAAAATAACAATTACTGTAATAGTAGATCAGATGGTAATTTATAGAATTGTCCACAAAAAATGATCTCACTTTTATGCTGTGTAATCCTGGACATTTAGACTACTATTTAACATGGAATTAAAAATTGATTGACTAACATGTTCAGACTTGGAAACTAAAAAAAAAAATCCATGGTAAGTAGCCATCCATTTAGAATCATAGGGCCTGGAGTTAAAATTATCTAGTTCAAAACAATCATCTTATATTTCAGGAAACAGGTCTCATGGATGAAGTGACTCATTCTAGGCCACATAAGCCAAAATCTCCTGCCTTTCCCCCAGGGCTGTTCCCATTGGACCATTTTGCCAACATTAAATAGATAAAACAGCAATGGATCCCCAAGGAGTCACTAACTACTAGATGGATTTAGAATAAAAAATTATCAATTCAGAGTGTGTGTGTGTGTGTGTGTGTGTGTGTGTGTGTGTGTGTATAATGGATGAATGTGCATAAAGGGTTGATTCAGTGTGAATGTGTTGCTTAATCTTCTGATTAAATTGCAAGAATGGCAATTTCTATTTTTGCTTTCAGTTCAGTTGGAATCAGACTCTGATTCTGCAATGCCAGCAGTATAACATTGAGCTCTCCTTTTGCTTCTGAACTACCATGAACAGAATATTGGGAAATAAGGTAGACCTAAGAGTGAACAACTCCTGGAGGGTCTGAATTATAACAATCTTCATATTATGTCTACTAATGAAACTAGAAGACTAAGAGGAATTGCATGGAAAGATGGATCACAGATTCTTGCTGGCAATAAATAAAAGATCAGATTTATGGCCAGAAGAGATCGTAGTGCCTATTAAGAACAACCTTCTCATTTTTACAGATGAAAAAATTGTGGTGGAGAGAAGTTAATTGACTTGCTCAGAGTGACACAGTGTCTATGATAAAATTTGAATCCACATCTTCTTGAGTCCAACATTCTGGTCCCTGTACCATGCCTGTGGGCAAAGTTGGTTTTTATCATGATTGTCCAGAAGCAACAAAAATCAGTTAATGGTGTACTTAGCTATCTTGTATTGTAGTGTTCATTATGATCATTTGCAAAAATACTACAACTGAGATAAATGTAGCCTATATGCCAGCATCTCTTGAAAAAATTGAAAAGGAAAGAGAATTTTAGGAAGAATTTGGTTTGGTAGGATCCTTTTTTTGCCTATTATTCCAAACACTTTATTTAATATTGGAATTAGTTGATCTTTAAATGTTTGGTAGAATTCACTTTAAATTAAATTAATCTATACTATAATATTAAGTAACTTCAATGCAAATGTGGGCATATGGGAGCATAGTGGAAAAATATGTGGAAAAAATGATCCAAGAGTACAAAATGAGAAAGACCAAAGTCCACAGGCTGCCCAGAAACCTCATTTCCATACATTATGAATATTTTTTTAAAAAGAGAGTCAGGAGGTGCCAAACATAACAAGTATCAAATAACATCATGAAAGAGCAATCCCTATAAATTAACAAATAATAAATGACTAGATAGTAATAGAGTAATGATTTCCAGATCAGTTGTCTATATACAGTCGGGCCATTGATTTGTTAAAGATAAAAATAAATGCCAGAAAAAAAAATAAAAGATACATTTTTCAACTGAGGCAAGTCTAATCTGACCTGTTTAAACAAGTTGTCACCAAAAAAATGGGAAATGGATAAAAGAACAGATATTGACATAGAACAAAGATGGGAAGAAAAGTTGGACAAGATAAAATATTCACAGAATGTTTGTACTGGAGGTAGCATAATTTTGACATCACTGAAGGATCTCAAGATATCTAAGAATAGAAAACATAAAAACAGTTGGAAATTAAAAAAACTTATTGTTACATAAATGCTGAGGAAATATCAATATTCAGCAATATGTCTACTTTCCCATTTCTACTTAATTTTTTTTTTTTTTTTGCTTTTTGGAGGGGGGACGCAAGGCAATTGGGGTTAAGTGACATGCCCAAGGTCACATGGCTAGTAAGCGTCAAGTGTATGAGGCCGGATTTGACCTCAGGTCCTCCTGACTCCAGGGAGGATACTCTATTCACTGTGCCACCTAGCCTCTCCGCATTTCTATATATTTTTTCTGAGAATAATCTGCATACATGGGGGACATTATTTATGAAAGTATGAGAGAATATGTACAAGCTTTCCCAAATGATGTTCTATAGGTGACTATATCTTTACTGTCATAGAAATGAGTGAAATATAAAGAGGGTGCAGGAATCCTCTGTACTTATTGCTGCCACTAAAAAAGCATCTGATGATAAATCTAACCAAAAAATAAATAAGAAGTCAAGGAAGTGAATAGAATTTTAGATAAGCTAGATATTATAGATATCTGGAGGGAATTAAATGGAAATAGAAAGGCATACACATTTCTTCTTGGTGGTTATGGTACCTTTACAAAGATTGACCATATGTTAGTACATAAAAAATTTATAGTTAGAAGAAGAAAAGCAGAAATATTAAAAGTATCATTTTTAGATCACAGTGCATTAAAAGTTATATTTAATAAGGAATGTAGACTAAAATCTAATTGGAGATTAAACAACCTAATGTTAAAGAATGAGTGGGTTAAAGAATGAATTATAGAAACAATCAATAATTTCATTGAAGAGAATGACAATAGTAAGATACCATCTCAAAACTATGGAATATAACAAAAGCAGTGATGACAGCAAAATTATATCTCTAATTGCCTACATCAATAAAACAGAGAAAGAGTAGACTGATGAATTGGATAAGCGATTAAAAAACTAGAAAAAGAACAAACTAAAAATCTGCAATTAAACACTAAATTAGAAATCCTAAAAATTAAAGGTGAGATTAATAAAATTGAGAGTAAAAAAGCCATTGAATTAATAAATAAAACTAGGAGTTGATTTTGTGGAAAAAAAGCAATAAAATAGATAAACCATGGGTTAATTTGATTTTAAAAAGAGAATACCAAATCACTAGTATTAGAAATGAAAAGGGCAAATATACCACTAATGAAGATGAAGTAAAAACAATTATAAGGATTTATTTTGTCCAATTATATGCCAATATATTTAACAATTTAAGTGAAATGGAAGAATATTTACAAAAATATAAATTGCCTAGATTAGCAGAAGAGGAAATAGAGTATCTAAACAGACTTATTTTGGAAAAAGAAATTGAACAGGCTGTAAATGGGTGTCCTAAGAAAAAAGCACCAGACCAGATAAGAGAGAAAGAAAATTATAAACCAATTTCATTAATATGGACGCAAAAAAAAACTCTAAATAAAATACTAGCTAAAAGATCATAATGGTATATTAGAAAGATTATACATTATGACCAAGTGGGATTTATACCAGGAATGCAAAGATGGCTTAACATAAGGAAAACTATTAACATAATTGATTATATCAATAATAAAAGTTTTAAAAAAATCATTATTATATCAATAGATGCAGAAAAGGCTTTTGATAACATGTAACACTCATTTCTATAAGAAATATTTGAAAGTTGAGGTATAAACAGGTTTTCCCTTAAACTGATTAAAAAACCATTTATCTAAAACCACCAGCAAGTATTATTTGTAAGGGGATAAGCTACAAGCCTTTCCGGTAAGATCAGGTATGAATCAAGATGCCTAGTGTCACCAAAATTTGTGTAGACAATTTCTCAGATATCACTCAAATTGTCAAATTCACTAAGCATATCGTTGGGTAAAATAACTTCTTTTAATTGCTTTGATTTCACCTTCATTAGTGCCATATTTATTTTTCATTTTTTATGCTAGTGATTTGGTTTTCTTCTCTCTCTTTTTTAATCAAATTAACCAATTGTTTTTCTATTTTATTTGTTGGAGATTAAATAACTTAATCTTTCAGAATAAGTAAGTTAAAGAACAAATCATAGAAACCAATGATTGGAGGGGAAAGCAAAAAATGTCAGAGGAGAGATGAAAAAATTGGGACATTAAGTCATTGTTGGTGTAGTCGTTAACTGATCCTACTGTTTTGGAGACCAATCTGGAATTATGCCCAAAGAATTATTAAGCTACTTATACCCTTTGACCAAGAAATACCACTACTAAGGCTATTTCCAAAGGTAATTAAGGAAAAAGGAAAAGAACTTCTACCTTCTAATATATTTATAGCAGCTCTCTTTGTAGTGACAAAGAATTGGAAATTGAGGCGATGCCCGTCAGTTGTAGAATAGCTGAACAAGTTGTGGCATATGATTGTGATGATAGCACTATTGTGCTATAAGAAATGATGAGCAAAAAACCAGGAAAATGATAAATGTTGGAGAAGATGTGGGAAAATTGGAACACTAATTCATTGTTGGTGAGATGGGAGCAGATCCAACCATTCTGGAGAACAATTTGGAAATATGCCCAAAGGGTTATAAAAATTTATTGACCTAGCAATACTACTTCTAGGGCTGTATCCAAGAGATCATAAAAAATGGGGAAAGGACCCACACATGTTAAAAAATATTTATAGCAGCTCTCTTTTTGTGGTGGCCAAGAATTGGAAATTGAAGGCATGCCCATCAATTGGGGAATGGCTGAATAAGTTGTGGTATATCAATGTAATGGAATCCTATTGTGCTATAAGAAATGATGAACAGGCAGACTTCAGAAAATCTTGCAAAGACTTATATGAACTGATGCTGAGTGAAGTGAGCAGAACCAGGAAAACATTGTTTACAGAAATAGCCACAGTATGCCATGACTGATTTTGATAGATTTAGCCCTTCTCAGCATTACAAGAACCTAAAACAATTCCAAAGGACTCATGATGGAAAATGCCATCCATGTCCAGAGAAAGAACTACAGAGTTGGAATGCAAAGTGAAGCAGATTATTTTCTTCTTTATTTTATCTTTTTCATGGTTTCTCTGCATCATTATAATTTTTATATGCAACACGACTAATGTGAAAATGTGTTTAATAATAATGTATATGTAGAACTCATATCAGATTGCATGCCATCTTGGGGAGGGAGGGGGAGGGGGAGAAAATTTAAAACTTATGGAAGTGAATGTTGAAAACCAAAAATAAATAAATTAGAAAAAAAAGAAATGATCTTAGAAAAATATGGACAGACTTGCACAAAATAATGAAGAGTGAAATGAACAGAACCAAGAGAACATTGTATTATAGTAACAGCAATATTGGTTTAAGAACAATTTTGAGTGAAAAAGTCATTTTGGCTACTAGACATAACCAAATTAACCTAAAAGGACACATGAAGGAAGATGCTCTGCATCCAGAGGAAAAGAAAACCTGATAGAGATATGTATAGAATGATTTTACATATATACTCATAATTGGGTCTAATGGCAGCCATCTCTAGGGTAGGGGAGAGGATAGAAAATAAAAGAAATTTACACTATATTATATATTTAAAAGGAATAGCAAGTTGCACATAATAGATTTGCAGTTTCTTGTCCAATCATCTTTTTATTATGTTATAGAAAACCTTGTTTTATTTCATAAATTAGAAATAAAATAAATGAAGCTTAAAAACCCCCAAACATCTGATTTGGTAGAGAAAAAGGCTACCTTAAAGCCTGCCTTTCAATAAGGTATCCCTCAGCTTATGTCAAAAATTACACAAAATACTTTGAAAGATGTGAAAATAGAGATGATTTTGGTAACCTTGATTATAAATATCAAAGAAGACATGAACTATGTTATATATAAATACATATACACACATATATGTGTATATATGTGTGTATATATATATATATATGAATATGTGTGTATGTGTACACACACACACACACACACACACACACACACACATACATTGCAGAGCCTCCTGAATGGGATCCATAATCACTTAAATGAGTTTGGCCTAACCTTCCCATCCAGGAAAAAAAACCAAATAGATAAAAAAAATCCCCACTTCCCAGATTATACTGCACTTGGATGGATGACACATAGAGTGATTCATCAGTACACGAATATTTTGCACAGACACTGAAGATGAACAAAGGATTTAACCAGGACTTAATAAAAGGAAGAGAGTAGGCTAGATTAATTTTGAAAAACTGTCTAGTTATTTTAATTACCATAAACTTCCCCCTGAAACAAAGGCCCATTTTTTAAATACAGATATTCTTAAGGTAATACCTCATGACTGGGTGTCTTAGAATATCAATCTCTGAAGAATTAAATTTGAGGTTTACCCAAAGAACAATGGACAGTGCATGGTGGGCATATATTCCTATATCATATTACCACTAAATAATTTCACAATAGAAGTGGTATATTAAAGATATCATCTGAGAGCTATATTATTGGAAAAGGAAGTTGACTAAGCAGCATGAGTAAATGACAAGTGATTGATGGGCTGTGTGTATATACCCATTTTTGGTCTTCCCAGCTACTACTAGTGCTATCCCCTCTAAAGCTATATTCCTTCTACTCTGTATTTAACTTGTATGCTCTGATTATATCTTGTCTCCATGATTGGACTGTAAGCTCCATTAGGGCAGGGCTATTTTTTGCTTTTTCTTTGTAAACGCTTAATAAAAACTAGATGATTGATTAATTGATTATCTTGTAATGTCAACAGATCTAGAAGAAAGCCACTAGAATGATGAATGGACACTCGGTAGAAAATTAGTGGAAGGATGTGGACAAGAAACAGGATAGATTGGTATCGCAGTGGCGGAATCTGCACTATTGGACAGTGGGCCCTTATCTTTGTCATCATAGCTTCATCAAAATATTAAATAATGCAAATGTAAATGGACGTCAGAACCTTTTGGGAAAAGTCCTGATTTAAATGAATTTCCAAATGGCCTTGAATTAATGACTCAGGCAATAAGAAGCCAAAGTTGTAGTTTCATCCTATAGCTTTGTGTAGATACAGGAAGACTATCTCCTGACTAATGCTCCAGCAATGCCTCATGTTTTGGAAAATAAGGTATTTGAATTCTTGGTTCAGTGAGCTTTCTGTTACACCACTCTGCTCCACCCAAGCATGCTTAGTACCATGGCTACATAGAGGTTCAACTCTCCTGGTCTTATCACCACATCTCAGGAGTCAGTTTTCTTCCTATTTTCCTGAGAAAAGCAAGATTATCTGGCATGAATTCCTTCGTCTGCCTTCTCCATTTCAAATTATCTTTATAATTTATACTTTTTATAGGTGGCACAGTGGATAGAGTTCTGGAGACTCATTTTGTTGTTATTCAGTCATTTTTCAATCATGTCTGACTCTTTGTGACCCTGTTTGAGGTTTTCTTGGCAAAGGTACTGGAGTGGTTTACCATTTTCTTCTCCAGCTCACTTTATGGATGAAGTAGTGAGGTAAACAGGGTTAAATGACTTGCCCAGGGTCCCACAGCTACTAAGTGTCTGAGGCTAGATTTGAACTCAGGAAGATGAGTCTTCCTGACTTCAGGTCCAGGGTTTATCCATTGTGCCTTGTAGTGTGAGTTCAAATCTGGTTTCAGACACTTACTAGCTGTGTGACTCTGGGCATGTCACTTAACCCTGTTTGCCTCAGTTTCCTCAACTATAAAATGAGCTGGAGAAGGAAATGGAAAATCATTCCAGTATCTTTTCCAAGAAAATCCAAATGTGGTCATGAATAGTTGCACATAACTGAAATAATTCAACAACAACAACAAAATCCCTTGTCTCTTGGCTCAGGGCAAGAGCTGTCTCTGCTTTTTAAAACTCCTCTTTTTACCACTCCATTTTCTCCTGCTTCCTTCAGAATCTTACTCTTTTAATCATCTCATTTTTTACTGTTCACCAGTTCCTTTCTCTCTTCTTTAAAACATGCCAAGGTCTTCTCTCTTTTGAAAAATCTTTCTTTGATCTGCTGTCTCCTCCAACTCCTACCCCATTCTTCTCATTTCTGTCACTGACAAAAATATCATATTAATAGTCTATGCCTTAATTCCTGATTTAATTCCTCACCATCAACTATTTCTTTCAGCACCTAAAATCTGGCTTCTTTTCTCACCACTCTTGAAACTACACCTCCCTAAGCTTTCTAATCTAAAGCCTTTTTCTAGTCCTTATTTTTCTTAACCTCTCAGTAGCACTGACACTATTAACTCCTCCTCCTACTCAAAATTCTCTTTCCCTATGTCCTTGAGGCACTAACACTGGTCTTCCTCTATATCCTTTGGTAATTTTTCTCTTCCACTTCTTATTTCATGTCTTGAGGATTAGTTCCCAATTATCCGTTCCTTTTCTCACTGAATTCTTTCCATAGAATAATCATTCAATCTCACAATTCCAGTTACTAGTTTTGACCTCTCTTCTGAACACCAGTCCCATACCTTTAATATCTTCAACTGTTTGCTCAAAATTTCTACTTAGATATTCCTCAGTCACCTCAGCTCACTATGTCTAGAACTGAATCTTCTACACGAAAGAACACTGACTCTGGAGTCAGTGGATCTGGGTCTGATCCCACCACTGATACCCATTGCCTATGTGAACCTGGACAAATTCCTTTATTTCCTAGGGCTCAATTTCCTCATCCATAAAATGAAGTGGTTGGGTGATGGCCTGAATGATCCCTTTTAGATCTAGGATTCTATAATCATTACAAATTAGTTTTTCTTTCTGAGTTCCTAATTTATGTCAATGATATCATTATAGTTCCAGTCATCCAGGTTGAAAACTTGGTTTGTCTCCTTCTACTCCTTTGTTGTAGACATCTAGTCATTAAACAAATCCTTCAGATGTCCTTATAGTTGATGGTGGGAATTTCCAAGCTGGTTAGTGGGAGTGAATAAATTCTGGGAGTAAACAAATAGCTGGAACTTTTTCTCAAGCAGGAAGTCCCCAGGTTCTCATTGTTACTGGGCCATGAAAGAATGTTTTGTTCTTTGTCCAGTATAGCAGGCAGACTTCATCAAGAGACAGAGATAGCAGCCAACAGGAGATTCAAACTGTAAAATCATTGAATTCTAGAGATGGAAGGATCATTTATTCTGACCCATTCAATCTATGGATGAAAGAACTCAGGTCTAGAAAGGAAAAGACTTTTCCAAAGATCAGGAAGTTAGTGACAGAGCTGTGACTACAACCATAAATCCCTGTCTTTAGTTCTACATTTTCCCCTCCCCAATATATCTTAGTATGGTCCATTTATTTGAAATTGTTAGCTCTATTCAAGTGCATATCACCAAATCATAAATCAGGGAAAGGTCACAAAAACTGCTTTCCACCAGAGACATGTTAGACAAACTTCCTCCCCACCAACCAGTAGAAGGCTTCAATGAAGTGCATCATGGTCAGCTTGCACCTTGAGAATTTTTTAAACCATTGAAACAATGATGCATGCTATATCAATCAATAGTTTTAGGATTTGGAAGCGTCACAGAGAAGAATGTCAAGAATTTTCATTCTTCCATCATTATCTCCCTAGCACATAATGGTTTCATCTTATACCCAATGAACAGGTAAGGAGAGAAATGAGCATGGTCTTGCCTGAATGATGGAGAGGCAACTAACAGGAAATGACATCATAGACGGACTATACTGCTTTCCCTTGATTCCATTTTCATATAAAATATTCCTAATTTTCTGTGAGGAAAGCTTTCAGATACATGAAAATTCAAGAAGTCAGAGATGGAAAAATTTGAGAAAAGTAAGTATCACCAGGAATATCTTGCAGCCAAGCTAGTTAAAATGCTTTCCAATTTTTAAAGGGCTTTATAGTAAGAATACTAGCACTTCAAAGCTTATCAATGGATTGTGTTGAAAACATTTATTTTTGAGTCATTTGTTTGAAATTCAGAGCAAATTTTCTTATAGAAACAATTTCTCTTTGAGACATTATGAAGAGCTGTAATACATAGTGGTTAATTTCCTAAGGTAGCTTCTCAGAAGACCATTTATGAAGTAAATGAACCATATGGTTCAGCTGTAGGACTTTATATTCTACCAGATGAAAACTGCAAGTATACAGGTAAGTAATTATATGCATGTAAATATAAAGTTATTTTTTGGGGGTGGGGAGGGTTAGAGGCCTGAAGAGATCAGGATAGCCTCATGTCGAGAGAAAGCTAAGCCTTGACTAGAGTTAGATATTCAGGAAGCAGAAATAAGGAAAGAGATCATTGGCTGGGGGGTGGGGGTTGAATTAAGGGAGGAAATGCCTATGCGAAGTCTCATGGATATGAGATGTAACGTCATGTATTGCTGACAATAGGTAGATTAGTTTGGCAGGAATTTTGAGTCTATGAGGGGGAGTAATGTACAATAAGTCTGAAAAGAAGTCGGAGTATGATTAGGAAGGGCTTTCAATATCAAACAGGAGCTTGCATTTTGAAGCTTCTTGAGCAGGGTAGTAATATGTTTGACAGTTGTACAGAAGATAGATTGGAGGTAAACTAGATAGGAAACTAGAGAGAGAGAAGAGAGAGGAGAGAGAGAGAGAGAGAGAGAGAGAGAGAGAGAGAGAGAGAGAGAGAGAGAGAGAGAGAGAGGAGATAGATGTATATTTAAGATAGAGAAAAGGAGACACACTGGGGAGGCTACTGTAGTAATTATAACAGGAGGTGATGTGGATGATGGTTGTGTGGGAAGAGAGAAAGGAATAGACATAAGTGCATTTAGGCCAGCAAGCCTTCTCTCATTAACTCCCAAATTCAATTCCCATGCCCTTTCTATGCAGATTAAGCCACTCTACTCCTTTATAATAATCAGACTGAATTCCCCAGATACAAGCTTCTTAATATCTCTTCCCTCACACTGAAAAAATCTGCTTTTACCCATGCTCTCCCCTGGGTACAGGGGAAGTTAAGGCTATACCTTCCTTCAGGTATGTGAAAGATGATTCTTTACGGACCCCTACTCCAACTCGAATCAATATCAGTTCATTATGATTCTATAAGGGATAATGATTGTTAGCAATTATTTTGTTATACTCATCTAGCAAGATACATATTTAGTCATCTAATAATGGGTATAAGAATTATCAATATTTTGTATAAGTCACATGAGAATATAGGTTCTAAGGGCCCTTCCGATAGCCCTCAAACCTTAATATAATGTTCACTGCTTGTTTACCAGCCATGGAGCTTGCTGCATAACCACAAGAATACTGACACAGATATCTCCATCCTATGTTGCTCAAATTTTATGACCAAATCAAGCATGGGTAGCATGGTGCAGAAAGTCCCCCAATATATTCTGGGAGCCTATGTATGACTTGTACCATCTCCTCTTGCCTAATCCCATCCATCTTATGACCATCATCTGACCAACAGAGATAGTCCCTGCTTCACCCATCCATGATCCTGCTGACATACTGTTTTTAGCTTATGCATCATGTCAACCAATGGAATTCTGTACTTTGTGTAGCCCCTTTAGAATGTTCAGCTAATAAATCTAGTATCATGTCACATAAAAAGAAGGCACTGGAAGGAGGGGGTATCTCAGATCATAAGGAAGGTCTGGGGGCCAGGCCCCTTTAATACAGTACTTTGCCTCAGAACTCTGCCTCAGTTTCTCTTTTAGTCATTCAGGGTGCTTTTGTCCCCACAGATCCTCAATATCTCCCAGATCTTTGTTCCACCAGTAATTCCTTCTCTCTTATCTTTTTTCTCTTCCTCTCTGTTAGCTCCTTCCCTCTGCCTATAAATATGCTCATCTCCTCATCTTAAAAAACAAAATCAAATAATCCCTTCCCTTTCTGATTTTGCCTCTTTATTGATCTTATTATCTCTTCCCCTTCACTGTAAACTTCTAGAAAGTGCAGCCTCCACTTATTGTTTGCAGTTTCTTACCTCCTTACTTCCTGCAATTTGGCTTCTTCTTTATCTATCTGCTAAAATTGCTCCTCTAAAAGGCATTAATTACTTCTTCACTGCTTAATCCAATAGCCCTTTTGTGATGTTTAAGAAATACTTCCCAATGCTTTTCATCTCTTCACTCTTCTTCTCTGTGACACTGCCCTCCTTGGTTCTTCTACTATGACATCTTTTCTGTATCATTCTCCTATGTGGGTATCCAGGCTCTGCCCTTAGCCCTCTCTTCTCTTTCTTCTCTCTCTCTCTCTCTCTCTCTCTCTCTCTCTCCCTCTCTCTCTCTCTCTCTCTCTTTCTCAGGGCCATTTTATTTACGTTAACCTGTAGGCAACATAGAGGAATAAATAGGAGTGGAGAGAAAATTGGCCTTAGGATGACTGGAATTCAGTTCCTGCCTCTGACACAATCTCACTGTGCGACTCTGATCAATCTCTAGGCAGCTCTCTAAGATTATAAATTGCAGAGAAAGTGAGTCCTCATCTGGCTAATCCCCATAACAATGAAGCCACAGCTGCAGTTCCCTTGCCTCTAATTATCACTGCTACTGAAATGACTCCCAAGGCTGTCAATCTTTCTGTCTTTCTCTATCTCTGTCTCTCCTCCCTATGTCTCTCTCCCCCATCTTTCTCTGTCTCTGTCTGTCTCTTTCTCTCTTTGTCTCTATCTGTCTCTCTGTCTGTCTCGGTCTCTCTTAGTTTGTCTTGTCTCTGTCTGTATCTCTCTCTTTGTCTCTCTCCCTCCCTCTCTCTCTCTCTGTCTCTCTCTGTCTGTCTCTCTGTCTCTCTGTCTCTGTCTCTCTGTCTCTCTCTTCTCTCCTTTCTCTTCTCTCTCTCTGTCTCTGTCTCTCTGTCTCTCTCCCCTCTTCTGCCCCCTTCTCATCTATCTCTTCAACTCCATCTCTCCTCAGAGTTTCAGTTCCACATTTACAAATGCCTTATCTCTACCTGGAGCTGTCATTGACACTATAAATCCAGTATTTCCTCTTCCCCCCTACATCTCCCCAATTTCAATTCAACAAGCACTTGTTAGTTGCCCACTATATGTAAAGCATCATGCTAAGCCCTGAGACAAAGATGGAAAACAGCACAGCTCTTCCATTCGATATCATATATAAAATATCTCAGGGTCTGCACACAAATGATTAGCAGATCTTTACAGCGTTTGCATTTTGAAAAGATAACCATGATTCTGATTCAGATAGTTGGATTTCCTTACAACAACCCTGAGACATACTTAGTGTCTTATTTCCTCCATCCTACAAATGAATAAATCATGTCCCTGAGAGGCAAATGCCCTGCTGAAGGTGACAGATGGGATTTACCTAAGAGATTATACAATTAGTAGGTCATAGAGTTAATATAACAATAATAATAATAACTAACATTTATATAGTAAGTACTATGTAGCGGGTGCTATGCTAAGCACTTTACAATGATTTCATGTGATCCTCATAATAACCCTGGGAGGTAGGTGCTATTATTATCTCCATTTTATAGGTGAGGAAACGGAGGCAAACAGTGGCTAAGTGATTTGTCCAGAGCCACGCAGCAAGTGGCTGAAGTCACATTTGAACTCAGATCTTCCTGATTGTAGATCCGGCACCCTATTCCACTGCACTACCTGGTTGCCTATGTGGCTAATAATCAGACAGCCTTTGCTCAAATCAGGTTTCTGACATTTAGTACTTATGTGGCTTATAAGTCACTTAATGTCCCCAGGAATCAGGTTTTCTCATTTGTAAAATAAGTCATTAGACCAGATGATTTGTAATATTCCAGTGTCTGGGCACATAGTAGGTGATTAATAAATGCTTATCGATTGATCAATCCCTTCCTATTCTAAATCTATGCTCCCATGACTGGGGTTTTCCTTAAGGAAACTCCTTTCCTCAACTATTTCTGCTTTTCTCAATTTTTTCCCTTATGACCTCCCCAGGACCAGGTTCTCTAAGAGCAGACTTTCAAGACAATTATGTTTAGGGATGTGTGTGTGTGTGTGTGTGTGTGTGTGTGTGTGAAGGGGGAAGGGCAGAGAGAGAGTTGAAGAGTGGGAGAGTCCAATAGTCATTGATGTGCCAATGGCACGGTACATGTGAATCACCTGTCAGTATGCAAGCAGTTTTTAGGTAGGTGACTGCTTGAAATAATGATGTTTCTCTACTTTTCAACTTATATGGATCCCTGAAACCATACAGGAACCTGGTATGTTTTGATTTTGGGTGCATATTGAGCTCACCTGTCTTTGAAGAACAGTAATTCCTTCCCTAGCATTGTCACAGCATCAAAGGATGAGGTGGAGTCACAGATATCAGGGTCTGATGGATTGTGAGGAGGAACGTTGGGCACATTAGGTCTTTCAGTGACTGCTCTGCGAGGTCCTAGGATTTAAAAACAAAACTGGCAAAATAGACTTTTTAAAAAGTCCCTTATGTCCTTTGGTTGCAGATATTCAGGATACTTGTGTGACTTCTTCATCCATTAAGGATCACCTTCTTTCTAGAGCCTTTCTCATTTTAGAGATGGAGAAACTGAGGCTCAGGAAGTTAAATGACTTTGCCAAAGTCATAGAGTTAGTTGGGGACACAGCAGGTCAATAACTCAGAGCAAAGGACTTGATTCCCAGTCATAGGTTCTATTTCAATCTACTATAATGGGAGGGTTTGTCTAATCTGCTATGGGGAATCCGAGGTAGAGCTGTCATTAGTTGTCCTTCCAAAGTGTTCTAATACCCTTATGTTGTTCTTTGCACTTGGGCATTTAGAAGAAATACAAGCTCACTTAGGTTTCTGAACATGACTATAAAGTAGCCATCTTAACTCAGGAGGTGAGTACTGATCTAAGATCCAAGGGAAAGTAAATCTTCTTTCTTCATCTCTACCCTGTCATGGCCTAATGTGCTTTGGAGAAAATTCTCAACTCTGATTCCAAATCTAAGAAGACAAAGGTGTTTGCATAACTGGGGGAATAAAATGTGGCTGGGATAAGGTTAAACTTAAGTAATCTTTACCTAATAGCCATTGCCAAAGCTCAAAAACTCATAATTGTTGGAAACCAAATGTTATTCCTGCATCACTCATCTATGCTTAGCTCTCAGATGAGTTTAGGGTTTATACCGTATAATGCCTGGATCCCTTTCACATCGTCCTTGGGGAGGCGGAATCCATAGGGATGTTGGTACTTGTAAGTTGGATACATCAGTGCTGAGGGGTCACTAGAATGGGCCAGTCCCAATGCATGGCCAAATTCATGGGCAGCGACAGTGAATAAATTGAATCCTAAACAACACAGGAGGAGTAAGATTAATGTACAAATAGATTTATAATTTCATCATCATCATCATAACAATAATAGGCAATTCTATAACATTTTAAGGTTTGTGAAGCACTTTAAGCATTATCTTCTTTTCTCATTTTCATCATCTCTCTCTGTTGGGGAATTAAAATCAAACATGTATTTTTCATTGATAATTGTTCAACCAACTTGTTTACTCAGAAGTTTGTTATCATAGATTATGAATTATTCAGGAACTATCCTTTTCCTGTGTCATTTTAAAAAAATTTCCACTTCTATCAAGAAGAGGGCAGTAAAATGTTTGGTCTGTGTCTCTTTCCCTCCTTTTGTACAAATTGGGCCACTAAAGGAAGATGCAAGTTGACTAATGAGGAACAATAGGTGGAAGTTACAGGATAATGGCTAAATATGGAAAAAACTTCCTAACAATTACAGCTACTCAAAAATAGGATGAGCTGCTTTTGGAGGTAGAGGGTCCTCTGTCACTGAAATTCATTAGATGACCTCTTGTTGGGGGATATTTTGGTCAGGATTCCAGATTAGGGTAGAAAATTGGTCTAAATGCTCCCTGAGATCCCTATGCTCTTGTTTTGCTTAGACTTAGCTACTGGTCTCTTGTCTTATTCATTGTGACCAAGCCCCATTTTGTACTCCAGTGCCTGGAACTTTATCCCTATGTCTTCTCCTATATAAACTCCTGCCTTGTTACCCTGTCCTATTCCCCATATCTTCCAGAGAAGAGACTAAAGAACTAGTCAACCTTAGACTGTGTTATCTACTGCCAGATTCTCTGCATACCAACTGTCTGCTTTGTCTGTGCCTTCTATCAGGCTGCCCAGATGCTGTGCTCTATACTTAGATAAGATCCTATTGTCCTTCACTGGAACACCCAGATACTGACAGTCAACCCATCTAGACCTCTGTAGCTGGATGTTGCCATATTTTCTTGATTCTCAGGGTCTCTCCTAGACCCAGCAAGACTTTCCTGAATCACTTGAGTCCCCCTATCAAGACTCTAATTTCCAGGTTCTAATAATTCCCCATCTGGTCCAATCTGTCAATGTGCAATCACTAAGTCCTGGTACTGTCAGATAAGGGACAGAGAGAGGAGCTAAGACTCAGATTAGTCAGTTTTGCTAGTTGTTTGTTTTCTGAGCAGGGCATATAATTTCATCCTATGATTCCATCACTTCAACTCCTGGTGTGGAAATTGCCTCTACTAATGCCCACCGGTAACTATTCTGTAATTTACAGTCCAAGAGAGTTGTCCAGATCACTAAAAGGTTAAGTGACTTGCCCAGGGTCACATAGCTAGTAGCTTATTGAATCTAAGGAAGGCTTTCTATCCACCAAGCCACACTCTACCCACTAAACCATTTTCTCATACTGTTTATAGTTATTTATTGCCTACTAAATCATTTAATGAAGTAAGACACTAAAGTCAATGGAAAAGTATGATCGAGAGTGGGGTCTATGAATTTCCCTATACCTTTTAGCCCTCTCTTATAATATGCAGTTAGGCAACTCCTCATTTTCCACACACATTCTGTCCACATTATGGGCTAATTGGAAGAGCTGCATGCCATCCCCAAACCTTTTCTCCCAGACACTTTAAGGAAAACCCTTCCCTTTCTAAACACTGTTTGTTCCTTTAAGGAGTCAAATACGTATCCTCCCCTTCTCCTTTTCTCTTATTTATTCAGAATAGAAACTCATTTAAGGCGAGGAATAGGTAAGGTTTTGTGTGTGTGTGTGTGTGTGTGTGTGTGTGTGTGTGTGTGTGTGTGTTCACCTAGCAGAATGCCTTGCCTTTCTTTTTGGTTTGGACATATGATTTCATGGGTATAGGGAACTCCAGGGGAGGACAGCCCTCTACCAGTGTAGATAAGCAGCTGTTTTTAACTCATAGAGAGCTTCCTGGAGCACTGGGGCTTTCAGTGACTTGCCCAGCATGACACAACCAGCAGATGATAGGAGTGGAACTTGAATCCAGGTCTTTCTTCCTGACTCTGAGGCCTGTTCTCTATCCATTACTCCACACTGCCTTCCTTGCGCACAGGAGGCACTGAATAAGTGTTTGTTGCTTTGAGTTGAATTGCTTGCAGGTGACAATGACTGCAGAAGAGACCTTGTTGCTGCTTCTTTCTAATAGAGTATGTGGATTATGCTGAAGTGAAACAGACCAAACAAGGATTCAGCAGCACAGCAGAGGGCAGAGCTTTCCCCTTATGGGGTTGAATGACCTTTGTGATTTTTGGCTTACTTGTTTTCCTTAGCCTGGTCCCCTAGTTAAAGGGTGGCTTGGACCGTTGAGCCACAGGGTTTCATGTTGGAGCCCAGGAGAAGGTACAATATTTTCCAGGTTATGGTGAATTGTGCATATATACCATTCGTGCCCATAGTCCACTTCTCAGCATTGTCGAAATGAGTGTCTCCTCCCAGGCCTTCTCCAGGGGCAAACGCATGAGCCAGAGTCCCTCGAGGACCATCAAATGGGTACGAATCCCCATGATCTACCAACAAAATGGGAAAGACGCCAACAAAATTTAGCATGACTTTCTTTGGTTTCAGTGAAACATATTTCATCCAAACCACAGACACATATCCTGACAAAATAGAATCATTGCATGTTGCATAAAAATTGTATTTCAGGACAAAAGACACCAGATGGAGCAATCAAGAAGTCAGACCATGTCAAGAAAAAATGTAATGAGATTGATTTTCCCTGTCTCTTTGGTAAGGGAAAGCTTCTCGAGTTTTCCAGGGGACGTACAGCATTCTTGGTGGTTCCCACTAAGAGCCAAACCAATATCCACGGTCAATTCTAGGAGTTTTAGACTAGGCCAGTTCTCACTCTGTGTCTCAGAATCCCTAGTTTCCTGCAAAGGTCACGAGCCACCTTCTTTATCAGGCCTGTTCTGATCCCACTAGCTGTTTGCGCCTCTTCCTCTATTGCTCTCTCCATTTTTCCCCAATTAGAGTTAATTTTAAATGAGCATCGAGAGCAGCCTAATAGGTATAAGTAGTCAGGAAAGGGCTTCTTCTCGAGGGGCCTAGATGGAAAGGAAGGAGGAAGTCTTGGCCTTAATGACTTGTGGTAGTAGTGATGGTGAACCTTGAGGAATCACTAGAAGTATTTTGTGTCCCAGCTCTTTCTTAAGCACTGGTTAGCACAATATTGTCTTTTTTCTTCCTTGCTTGCCTTGCCTAAGTCACTGCCTGGCTGAAGTGCGTGGCCCATGGATATCGCATCATTAGTGTATCCTGGGAATGGCTTTCCTCCATCCTAGAGATGAAAAACTGAAGGCCATTCAGCTGAGTCAACAGAAGGGTAAGCGAAAGAGAGGCAGTGGGAAAGAAAGAAGCAGGAATAAAAAGCAGGTAGAAATTTGTTGTTCAGGTATAATAGTTTCTATGTAAATGGAAAAATAAAAGCAAACAGGGTCTTAATCAGATACAAAGGTCAAGAATAAGAATTAAAATGAGATGATAAATGATCTATCTTACATTGATTTGGTGGCCCAAGATTCTCTGAGAAATGTTTCAGCTATAACTTCTGGCCCAGTTAGCGCAGAGACAGCAATTATGGTGCCTTTTGCTATAACGTGGGTCTCTGTGGATCAAGCCCATTATAGATAGATTGCGCTGACTGCTTGGATCCAAAGTCACACAGGACTGTGTGCTAGGACAGCACTGATGTGCTGGCTATGGACAGAGCGTAAGAAGGGCACATTACCTCCAAGTTCAAATGAGATCATGATATCTGCTTCTCCTGTGTCTTGTCTGACAAAATTCAGAGGGACTGCATTACTCCAAGCCTGCAGAGCCATGTCTATTGCCTTGTCAACTTCATCATGGCTCATTGAGGATGTGTATTTTGAGACTCTGTACAAATAAAAAGAGCACGCTTTCAATTTTATGGAACTGAGAATCATATTTTTAATTAAAAAAAAATAACTTGTCCGGATCTCATTTTTAAGAAAGCAACCTTTTTTATTTTGATTACATAAAATATTCTAGAAAGCATGAAGACTAACGTGGAGAACTGAGGCAAAAACTCAGAAAATTTAGGGCTTAAAAACATTCTTCACTAATTTGATGACTATAAATACTAGCTTACAATTTCTTGGATATAAAGGAAAGGAATGATTGTAGACTGCGTAGTGAGCATCCTCAAACAAAGAGATAATTAGTTAGAAGCCTTTGACAAATATTCTAATGGAAAACAATGTGGGCTTAAGATCATAGGATTTAGAGTTGGATGGGCACTTAGTCCAATCTCATTTTACAGATGAAAAAAAGTGAGAACCACTGCCACATGCTTATGTGTATGTTTACCTCTGAAAAGAGTCCAAGCTGAAGGGGATTTTGATCTAGATTTAAAAGAGATGGTCTCCATCTCTAGGGATGGGGGAGGGGGGGAAGGGAAGAAAAAAAGGGGAAAAAATGAAATGTAAATGATAACTTTATTTTATATTTAAAAGGAATAGCAACTTGTATAGAATAGATTTGCATTCATGTGCAATCATCTTTTTTTAAAATTATACCATGTTATGGAAATGCTTGTTTTATTCCATAAATAAAACAAACAACAAAAAAAGATGGACTAGATGAGTTAAGGACACTAATAGGTAAACTATGTAGAGCTAAGGGATTTTTTTTTTTAAACAGTAGTAGATGGAGAAGGGAGTAATGAGACTTCAGAAGTCATAATGGAAGGACTGCTAGGAGCAACCTTTTTGTTTGCATAATTCCAAATTGCTTTCCAAAATGGTTATTTTGATGAATAGCTCTACCAATCCTCTACTGGTTCACTATTTTCTCTCCACATGAATTATTCCCACCTTTTGCCATCTTTGCCAATTGGCGCAGTGTGAGGTGAAATCTTAGGGTTGTTTTGATTTGTATTTATCTTACTATTAGCGATTTGGAGCATTTTTTCATGTGGCTAGTAATAGTTTGCAATTCTCTTGAGTACTGTTTCTTCAGGTCCTTTGATGACTTATTTATGAGGAATGGCTTTTGGTCATATGTATTATATACACATATGCATATATTTGTCTATATAACTTGGATACAAAATACTTACGAGAGAAATTTGACAGAAAGATTTTTTCCCATTTGACTGCTTTGCTTCTTATCCTACATATGTTAAATTTATTTCTGCAGAAGATTTTCTGTTTCATGTAATTAAAGTTATCTATTTTATCTTTTAAAAGTTCCTCTATTTCTTGTTTGGTTTAAGAATACATCTTCATTTAGCTTTGAGAGGTATATGATTTGATTCTTCATTTTTAATGGCCTGACATTTAATATTTTATTAAAGTCATGTCTTTATTTTGAATATATTGTGGAGTATGGTGTAAGGTATTGGTCTAAGCCTAATTTCTGCCAGGCTGCTTTTTAGTTTTTCCAGAAGTTTTTATCAAATAGGAAATTCTTTCCTAAATAATTTATGTTTTCTGGTTTATTGAATGTTGGGTTGTTGAATTCTATTATTTATGATTCTCTCTTGTCTAGTTGGTTTCATTGATTCACTTCTCCAATTTTTAATTAGTACCAAATGGTTTAGATGACTGCTGCTTTATAATACAGTTCAAGGTCTAGAAGTTTGATCCCCCCTTTCATTCTTCCCTTCTTCATTATTTCTCTTAATATTCTAGATCTTTTATTATTGTATCAAGCTATGTAAACTATCTTTTTAAAGATCTGATCGGTATGGCATTGAAATTATAAATTATCATTGGCAGCATTGTTATTTTTATTATTTTGATATGGCCCAGCACTGAATAATCCTCCAGATATTTAAGTTTTTATTTCTTTAAGCAGCACTTTGTAATTGAATCTATACAAGTATTTTGTGTGCTTCTGTAGGTTGATCCCCAACTATTTTGTGCATGTTGTTATTTTTTTTGTTTTTTTGCTTTTTAGAGAGGGGAGGGCAGGGCAATTGAGGGTAAGTGACTTGCTCAAGGTCACAAGGCTAGTTAAGTGTTATTTGTCTGAAGTCAAATTTGAACTCAGGTTCTCCTGACTCCAGGGCCGGTGCTCTATTCACTGAGCCACCTAGCTGCTCCTCATATTGTTATTTTGAATAAGGATTTTCTCGTCTATTATTATGTCTTTGATTCTGTTATTATTATGTAAGAATTATTATGTGAAAAAGGTTTCTTTGGTAGCCTAAGTAAAACAACATATCATCAATAAATATGGATAGTTTATCTCCATTTTTGCCTATCCTGATGCCTTATGCTATTGCTGACATTTTTAGTACTATATCAAATGAAAGGGCAGAAGAGCAGACATCTTTGTTCCAATCCTATATTTACTGAGAAAGCTCCTAGTTTCTCTGCATTCTACGTGATGCTTGCTTTTGGTTTTAGATACCTTTTATAATATTAAAAAGGTCCTTCTGTACCTATATTTTGTAGGGATTTTAGCATAAATGAGTGTTATTCTTTGCCAAAGATTTATTTTCATCTATTGAGATGATTATATAGCTTTGAATGTTGTTATTATTATTCCTTTATAGTATCTCATGCATCTGTTTTCCCTTCACATAGCCACCAAGCTAGTTCAAATTGTCATCACTTCTTTAAAAACTTTTTTTCAATTAATACCCAAATCTTCTAGCTTTCTCAATGAAAAAAATAAAAACAAAACCCTGAACCATTTCAATAGTCTTCCAGTTGATGTCTCTACCTTGATTCTCTTTCCTCTCCAAATTATCTTCCACACAATTTCCCAAGTGATATTCTTAAAATATTAGTCTTCTCAATGAACTCTAGTAATTTACTGTTGCCTTGATAATCAAATACAAGCTATTCTGTTCGGCATTTAATGTCTTTCACAATCTGGCTACAGTATGCCTTTCCAGGATTACTAAACATACTCCCTCTTACACACTCTATGGTCTAGCCGCTGTGTCTCCTCTCCTTTCACACTGCCTCCAGCCCAGCTCAGGCCTTCATCACCTCATGCCTGAACTATTGCCATACTGACGGTTGGTCTCACTGCTTGTCTCTTCCTACTCCAGTCCAGTCAGACTGAAGATGTCAGATGAGGGGATGTGTGGAGGGAATAAGCATTTATACAGCATCTACTCCATGTCTGGCACTGTGTCTTCAGACTGGAGCTCAATGACTGCTTGTCTCACCTATTGTAGGAAGAATTCCTTTCAGGACCAAATTGGGCTAATGACTAAAGAGGTTCCTTCCACTGTCAAATTCTGTGATTCTGTGAGATCCAATAGTGACAAGATGAAGAAACACTGTGAGTTTAGTTCAATTCAGGAAACATTTATTAAGTGCCCATTATGGTACTTAGTAAATAAATTAATTAATAAAGGAGACAGTCTTTGACCTCAAGGAGTTTACATGTGGTGTGTGTTTGGGGAGAGGGGATCACTTGAATCTAACTAGGGACTACCCTTGCTTCTGGGTATAAGGGGGGTGGGGGAAGAATTATTTCATCTTATGGGAAATACTTCATACTTCTGAAAATCAAAAGGTTTTTTTAAAAAAATTTGTTGCTCTACATTATCTGTGACCTAGACCAGGGTAGGGAACCTGCAGGCTCGAGGCCACATGTGACCAAATCCAAACTTCACAGAACAAATCCCCTTAATAACAGGGGATTTTAATAATAAATAATAATTATTTAATAAAAGTACTTGTTCTGTAAAACTTAGACTCTGTCAAAAGGTTGCACCCAAAGACCTAGAAGGTCATTTGTGGCCTTGAGGCCACAGGTCCCCATTCCTGGCGTAGACCCTTTGCTGTACATCTATAGTTATAGTCATTCTAGGGCATAGCTTAGGCTAAGAAAACAACATGGAAACTTCTTCAAAGACTCCTATAAATAATCCTTATTTTACCCTCATCTGTCATACAAGACTCAGCATTCCTTGTTCCTAAGTATCCCCAGCAGCTATCTAGTCCAACCTGAAAAAAGCTCTCTACAAAATAATTTTCAATGGGTCATCCAGCCTTTGCTTGAAGACCTGCAAGGAGGGGAAACTCATAAACTCAGAACTAAAAAAAAATATTTTTGAGCTTCTCATTGAGGCAGTGGATATAGAGCCGGGCCTGGAGTCAGGAAGCTTCACATTCTTATTAGCCATGTGACCTTGCACAAGTCACTTAAGCTCAGTCTTCTCATCTGGTAAATGAGGATAATAATACCTACCTCTCCGGCATTTTTTGAGAATCAAATGAAATAGTATTTATAAAGTGTTTAAGAAGGTGCCTACCTCAAAGTAGGCACTTAATGAATCCTTAATCCCTCCCTTCTGATTCTTACTTAATCCAAGACTGTTTCTACCACAAACCTGGCTAAATTTTATTCAATGAAATCTATTCTCTATTTTCAGAGCCCCACCTGCTGGATTTACATAGTCATAACACTTTACTGGCTGCCTAGAAAAATACCTTGATTAGCCTCTACATCACCAAGCATGTTGAACAATTATTCCAAGGGTTTCTAGAATGGGTAGGTTTTATCATATCCTCAATTTTTTTTTTAAATTAAAAGTTTTAAAAAATGAAATTGCAGGCACCACCATTTAATCACTTGATTCAAAGATGCGTTTTCCCTTTTCCATGTTTACATGTGTTGATCCTACCTGATCTTACTGCCTGGTGTATCCAGAATTGCCTAATGTCAAAGTCATTCTGAAAATGTGTTCTCCTAAAGCCAGCTTGTTTTTGATGAAAGTTGGAATGATACAACATAAAGAACATAGGATTGGGAATCAGTGGGTCTGAGTCTGAATCCCGAGCTCTGCTTTTTCCGAAGTATTTCATTATGGACAAGTCACTAACCTCAGGCTTCAGTTTCCTTATCTGTAAAATGATAAAGGAGGACCAGATGACTTCTATGACCATTCTAGTTTATTGTCTATGATGTCATGATATTTAAAGATTTCAATCCTCTCCCAAGTTCTTATATACCCTTGAAAATATTGTGTGGCATGCCCATGCCTCAGATTATCAAAGAAATATCAAAAAACATATTGCTCTCTGATTCTTGAAAAACTATCTCATTACCTGTATGTCAAAATGTTTTTTTTCCACTTGGGTTCACCTGGGAACAGACGATAATTGGCAATATCAGGAACACCACATCGAGGCTTCTTCATCATCTTCATAGTAGAATAATCCAATTTCCCTGTGACCTGGAGGCCAAAGAATGCTTGCATTTCTTTAATTTTTCTTTCCATGGTGTTGCGTCCTTTTACAACTATCTCCCCGATCTGGTGTCCTCCTTTCTTTGTGTAATATCTGTCAAGGTACGCCTATGAGGAAGAGATAGGCAAGTGTTTCTTTAATATGAATATTTATAGCATAGACTCTATGAAATTAGAAAAGTACTTTGAGGTTAGAAGTCATTTTTGGTGAAATGTCAATTGCCCTTTATAGTTCTTACCATTATACTGTGAGTTCCTTGAGAACAAGGGCTTTTTTTTTCTTTCTTTGTACCCCCAGGGCTTATATGGTACCTGTCCATAGAAGGTGCTTACTAAATGTTAGTTACTCCATTACTGTTTGCAAAACACTTTACATACATTATGTCCTACATCCCCTGCCCTAACACTTTGAGATATTTTACAGATCTATTTTACAGATAAGGCAACTACATCTAGTGTCAGAGAGAGGATGTGAACCTAAGTCTACCTGATTCCATGTAAGTCTAGCACTCTGCCCAGTGTGACATGCTCCCTTTTCATGAAAGAAGGCATGGATGGATATTTTGGTATTGCTTCTTTATTTGTCATTAATATTAATAGTTTACATTGGGATGGACCTTTACGGATTGTAAAGTGCTTTCCTGTGTATTATCTCATTTGGTCTTCTTGGCCCTGTATGATAGATAGTACAGATATAATTGTGCCCTTTGAACAGATGGAGTTCAGTGAGAATCAGTGACTTACCCAACCAAGATTTGTGATCCAGTAAGTACGAAACTAGCTATCAAACCCAAATCTTCAAACCCCAAGCCTTTAGTTCTTTCTACTGCACTACTTTTTAAAAAAATTATTTATTTTATTCTGAACTTAAATAGTACAGGCATTTTCATAACATAGAAAAAATTTTAAAAGATAATTGCATATGAAACTGCAAACTATTATACATAACTTGCTATTTCTTTTAAATATATAATAAAGTTATTATGCAACTTTCTTTTTTTTCCTTTTTTAATTCTGTCTCCCCAGATGGCTACCATTAGACATCTGTGCGTGTGTGTGTGTGTGTGTGTATGTGTGTGTGTGTGTGTGTGTAAAATCATTCTATATATACTTCTAGTATATATAGGCCAAAGGATAAACTGATGAGTGGCCAAAGGATAAGAACTTTTTTTTTTTAATTCACAAAAAGAAGAAATCTATGTAGGGTTACTAAAAAAAAAAAAATAAAGAGCCTTTATAACAAGTAGAATTTGTGTTGCACTGAAGGCAATGGAAAGGCTTGTCATGAGTGTAAGTCATTGTAATGCATTAGCTTTAGGGATTATAAAGGATAAATGGCATAAAAGATGTTACCAAAGAAATATATGAGTCAAAAATACTCAGACATACAAAAAAACTAAAAAGTTCGGTTGTGTTCAGAGGGAAGGATAACCTATGGATAGCTCATGTATTCTACTGATGTTGTCAAGAGAGCAAGAGAAAGTGAAGAAAGTTTCCAGCATGTTGGACTGGGCCTTTGGTAGTATATTTATGGAAGATCATAAAAAAATTCTCATAGGGCACGCATACATGGGTGGACTGGAAGTTCATCCGGAGAAAATCCTGCATCAAGGATGTAAAGAAGAAAGAATTATTTTTCAAAGTGGAAAATGTTCAATTTAAGCCTCTTATAGAAAAGTCACAGAGTAAGACAATATCTAAGTAGAGATATTTATCAAATAGTGTACATTCAGTGATCTAACTGGCATTTCTGAAGTCTTATGAGCCTATTACTTAATATAATAATGAAAAGTATGATATGCTTACATGTGGGATTGTAGATTTAGAACTAGGGGGAACTTTAGAGGTAATCTAGTCTAGTTCCATCATTTTATTTGAGGAAGGCCCATTGGGTTAAGTGTCTTATGGGCTCAAGGTCACACACAGAAAATGATAAAGGTAGGATTTGAACCTATGTCTTCTGACTCCAGTCAGGTTCTTTTCTATGGTAGCACTCTGAAATTAATTTAAAAGTCACTGGATAGTGACTATAAATTAACTTAAAATTACCTGTCCTTTGAAAGAGTATTGCTTTATTTTGGGGAGAAAAGTAATCAGGATTTGTATAGAACTCTCTAATGTCCCTATTTACAAGTGTGGACTAGTAGGAAGAACATTCAATTTGTAGTTTATGGATATGGGTTCAAATGCTGCCTCTACTACATTGAATTAAGTCATTTATGCTTATGATATGGAGATATGGAGGTCTGATCAAATGATGCCTAGGTTTCTCTTCTACCAAAAAAATCCATAATTAAACCAGATATTTGTTCTCTCTTTTGCTAGCTATGGAATTGCAAGATCAGTAGAGACAGACACAGCCCATGTGGACCAAGGAATATTGAATGGGTTTATTTAAAAAAAAAAACTCACCCAAAAGGCTATTATTTTACACAGTATCTATGATTTCTGTAATTTTTTTTAAATGGTGGAGAACTCCCCCAGGGGAAGTCCTTTCATCAGTGCAGATTGCAAACCATTTGTAACTTAGTAAGCAAGTGTTATGTCTAAATGACCTACCCAGAATCACATAACTAGTAAGAATCAGAGCCCAGATTGGAAGTTCCTTTGTGATTCCAAGCTCACTGCTCTACTACTTCCATTCTATAATCTTTATCTAGGACTATTATATTGAATATCCATCACACTTGTGATGCGGTACTAAGTGACAGCATGTGGGCTACAGTGTTCGGTTTTTTAGGACACAAGGATACATTTTAGATGTTTTGCTAATATTCAAAGAATCACAAAACCTTCTAGTTGGAAGGAAGCTGAATATGACCAAAAATCCTTTCTGGGATATCCCCAACAAATGAAGTAAAGAAAAGAAACAAGCATTTATTAAATGCTTATCATGTGCCAGGTATTGGGCTAAGCACTTTAGAAATATCTCATTTGACCCTTGCAACAACGGTGGAAGGTAGTTATATTATTAATCCCATTTTGTAGATGAGGCAACTAAGGAAGACAGAGGTTTGGTTACTTGCCCAAGGTCACACAGCTAGAACATGTTTACGGCTGAATTTGAACTCAGGTCTTCCTGACTCCAGGCTCAGTGATCTCTGTATTGCACAGCCCCGCTGCTTCTAAGTGGTCACCTAGGCTTTGCTTGAAGATCTCGAGCAAGGAGGAAAATGCTACCGCCCTAAGCAGCTTATTCCACTTTTGAGTGGATTTATTTGCTGTAAAGTTTTTCTGACATAGAGCCTAAATCAGCCTCTCCATAAATCCCATCCACTGTTCCTGGTTCTTCCCTCTGGGGCCATGCAGAACAAGTGTAATCCCTCTTCCAATTGACAACTCTCTGGTAAAAGACTTTCTTTGCTCCCTCAGTCTTGTACTTCCAAAATTGATTTTATGAACACAGCCATGAGGCTACATTTATCTTCATTAAATTTCATTTCATATCTGAACTGCTGTTCTAACCCACTAAACTCTTTTCAGATGCTTTTTTATAAGGCAGCTGGGTGGTGCCATGGGTAGAGTGCCTAGTCAGGAATTGTTGATGGTGTTGCTCAGTTGTTCAGTTGTGTCTGACCCTTTGTGACTCTGTGGGTCATAGCATGTCAGTACTGTCTGTGGGTTTTTCTTGGCAAAGATACTGGAGTGATTTGCCATTTCCTTCTCCAGAGGGTTAGGCAAACAGAGTTAAGAGACATGCCTAGTGTCACACAGCCAGTAAACGTCTGAGGCTGGACTTTTTAACTCAGATCTTTCTGACTCCAGGCCCAGTGCTCTATCCACCGAGCCACCTGGCTACCTAGAGTCAGGAATTCCTGAGTTCACATCCAGCCTCAGATTCTTACTAGTTACATGTGTGTGACCCTGGGCAAGTCATTTAATCTCACTTTTCTCAAATGTAAAATGGGAATAATAACAGCACCTGCCTCTCAGGGTTGTTGTCAGGATCAAACGAGATAATATTGCGCAATATAAATTCTAGCTATTATTATTTTGCTGAGTTTGCCACCCTCATCGTGTTAGATAGCCTTCCTGGCTTTGTGTCATCCACAAATTTACTCTTATCTGAGTCATCAATAAAAATGTTAAATAGCATAGAACCAGCAAAGATCCCTGGGTTAGTCCACTATAGACTACCTTCCCAGTGGACGTAGGACTAGTAATGACTACTTTAGAGGATTTCCCAGATCTACCATTCAAGCACCTGTATCAGAAAATGAAGTGAGGTTGATCTGACATGACTTATTTAAGTTGTTCTTGATTAAGTCATATTGTGATACAAAGGGCCACTCTTTCTGCTGGATACGTTTTCTAACTATTTCCTCTTATAATACATTTTAGAATTTTGCAAGGAGTTAAAGGCAGTTTCACACTGCTCTACAATTTGTGAAAGTCTCCATTCTCTTCCCTCTTTTGAAATTTTGGACAATATATGAATTTCTTCAATTCTGCAGCACCATGTGATTTTTTTTTAATTTTTGAAAATTTCTTCTTTAATGATGAATTTAACAATCATTAACAAACACAGACATCCCAACATATTTTTATATGAAAACATGAACTTTTGTCACAGTTTGTTTTTAAAGACATATTAAATTTAATAAGTCAATAACACGATAATCTTGTTTATGTCTCCTTATGAACTTCTTTTTGTTTTGTGTAGTTTTTTTCTTTTTGGAGGGGGAAAGGCAAGGCAATTGGGGTGAAGTGACTTACCCAAGGTCATACAGTTAGTGTATCAAGTGTCTGAGGCTAGATTTGAACTCAGGTCCTCCTGACTCCAGGGTTGGTACTCTATTCACTGTGCCATGTAGCTGCCCCAATTTTACCGTGTATTTTTTAAAAAGGTCTTATTGATGCTCCTTTTAAAAATCTCACTTTACACTAACTCCCCCATCCCTCTCAAAAAAGAAAGAAAGAAATGCCTGTGCTTGCAATATATATGTAGTGGGGTAGGGTCTGGAGATGTCATTCCATTGGTTTGGGAAACTCCTGGATGAGGACATTCCCTTGACCAATGGAACTTTCTCCTGAATGGTCTAAAAAATGGAGAGGTTAAAGTGACTTGCCCAGATTGATATGGCTTGTATGTGTTTGAGGTGGAACCTGAACCCTGCTTTTTTTTTTCTGGCTCTTGGGTTGGTTCTCTGTATGGATTCTGCTCTGCCTTTCTCACAAACACATGTAGTCAAGCAAAACAAATCAACAGATGGGCCATCTCTAGCAAAAATGCATGTTTCACTCTGTACTCCTATTTCACATTTTCCCTGCCAAGAGGTGAGAAGCATGCTTCTCCCTCAGTCTTCTGAAGTCATGACTGGTCTCTGCATCTCCATGATCTTTCAAAAGACATTCAGAGTTGTTCAGCAATCACATCTGCCACTTCTCTCAGGATGACACTGGATTGTAGTTCATCTGGGCCTGGTGACTTAAACTCATCAAAGGCAGTTAGGCACTCTATTATCTCTCCAGTTTTACCTTTCTTCATTCTATCCTTTCTAGCTGAAATATCATTCTCTACAGCCAAAAACAAACAGTAAAAAACTGAAAGTTGAACAGCTCTGTCTCTCTGCATTCATGGAGCTAAAGTGGGAAGTAGAGGTGTATGGGAGCCAACTCAAACTGGCTAGCAAGGGCAGATGGGTAAATTTTCAGTGTGAGGATTTATATCTTAGAATTTGGAACATGCTACAAATCAGGGCTTAATTTATAGCCGTTGATTGTATTTACTTAATAAAGTAATGGAGAAAATAATAATAATGCATATAAAACTTATGTATTAATTATTTATACTTTTTTTCTCCCTGTACAGCTGGTTGTTAAACATTTTTTTTTTACTAGTACAACCTGGTATGGAAGGGGTGGGACACCTGGTTCAGCTCTCACATTTTATGGATGAAGAAACAGTTAGTGTTAGAGATAGTGTTAGAAGAGTTTCTGCATACTATTCATTCTGAATAGTAATTCTTTCCTTTCTCATATCTTCTCTTGCCTGATAGAGCTAGATGGTCCAACATGTTTAAGGAAAAGCATCTCCAGGCACAGCTGGTAGATACATATTGGGAATGGTATTGGGGTAGCTGTGTTCAGGATAGAGAGGTTTCTGGCAGTCATAGTGTGGTACCTTCTAAAAATGCCAGCAGCATTGCCTTCTGAGGAGGTATGGCCACAGTCAGCGCTTATCCTATATGAATGTGAAGTATCGTTATTATTTTGATATAACTCAATATGATTTCAAAAACTGACAAACATTTCTGCAACACCTCCCACATTCAAGGTGCTCTGCGACTTGCTGGAGACATAAAGGCAAAACTGGTAGTAACTTTCATTTCAGTTCTACGGGGGGGGCATATATGCATTTGCATCAGTGGGGCTCCAGGAATATTGAGGATGAGAGATAGCTAAAAATTAGGTGGAGGAGGTGACATGTGATCTGATCTTTGAAAGAAAATAATACCAAGAGCAACAACAATTACAGTAAGAATAATGACACATTTCTATAGCGTCTCAATGTCTGCAAAGTGCCATAAAAATATCCAATGTTCGTCTCACAACAACCCTGGAATGTAGGTGCTATTATTATTCCCATTTTACAGATGAAGAAACTGAGGCAAACAGGGTTAATTGGTTTGCCCAGGGTCACAGCTAGTAAGTGTCTGAGGCTAGATTTGAACTCAAGTCTTCCTGATTCCAAGTCCACCCCTTCAGAAATGAGGAGTGAGTTCATTCCAGCCATGGGAGATGGGTTGTGTAAACAATGCATATATGTGTTAAGATGGAATATCAAGTTCTGGGAGCAGCCACTAGTCCAATTTGGCTAGAATGCAGAGTAGTACAAGAAGGAGGAATAGTATGAAATGAGGCTTGAAAGACGGGTGGGAACCAGGCTGTAGTGGTTTCTAAATGCCAAGCAAGATAGTTTCTGATGCATGCCATAGATGAGAAGGACTACTAAAGATTTCTGAGTGAGTAAGTGACGTGTTTAAGCTTGCTTCTTAGGAAAAGTTTTTGGTATATATGTGGAGATTGAATTGGATAGAGAGAATACTGGTAACCAGGAGACCAATTAGGAGACTATCATAATAGAACAGAGAAAGTATGTTAAGAGCATGAACTTGTTAAAAGCATAAGCTATATAAGAGATATGGAGGTGTGATAATCAAATTTTAGCAGCTGATTGGATCTGGAGTTGGGGTTAGGGAGAGAGACAAGTCAAGGTTGCCTTTATGAGCCTGGATAGCTAGAGGTGGTGGTTCCCTGAACAGAAATAGGCAAGCTTGGAGGTAGGATAGATTTAGGTGGGAAGCAGTTCTGTTTTAGACATGTAGAATTGGAGATGCTGATACAGGACATCCAGGACCATATGTTCAAGGTCACTTGATGGTGAATGATTCTAGCTCAGGAGAGCAATCAGGGTTGGTATGTAGGTTTAGGAGTTATTTGGGTAGAGATGATACTTGAAGCCATGGGAACTGATGCAATTTCCAAAAGAGAGTGTGTAAAGAGAGAATAGGGCCCAAAATAGAATTGTGGGTCTACTGATGGTAAAGTGGCAGATTTTGAATAATGATCCAGCAAAGGAGACTGAAAAGGAGTCGTCAGACAGAAGGAGGATATCTGGAAGAGAGCAGCATCAGAGGAGTAAAGAGAAGAGAGCCCCTGGGAGGAAGTGAGGGTAGGCATCAAAAGTATCAAAAGTTGTGGCGATACCAGAGAATGAGAACTGAGTAAACACGCTGAGATGCAGCATTGAGAGATCCTCTGTATTATTATTATACATTGTGTAATGTTCATCTACTTGCACAATACTGTAGGAGGTGCAGAGATACTGAAATGAATAAGATGTGGTTGTATTCATGGAGCTTACCTGCTAGGAGGGGGAGGTAAAGTAGGCACACTCACTCATAACTATAATTCAAGATAAAATGTGGGGTGCTAGAGGAATTCAGAGGAGGCAGAGATAACTTACACCTGGGAGAATTAATGATGGCTTCTTGGAGGTGATATTTGACCAGGCCTTGAAGTAAGGGAAGGAGTTAGACAAACAAACTATAGAGAAAGGCACTCCACAGAGAGGAAGAGTCATGAATAAAAGCAGAGAGTACTTTCAAGTAATACCCAATAGTCCCATTTTCCTAAATTGAAAGGCAAGTAAAATCTTGAGAAATAATATCAGAAAGATAGACTGGGGATAAATCGTGGAAGGCCTTGAATGCCAAACAAAACTGAATATACTGTTTCTGAATGAAAATATTTTTTAATAGAAAGGGAGATGGAAAGAAGCCCGAAGGCACTGGAGACATGGAAGGGTGAACCACAGAGTGGTTTGAATGGCACTGAAAGTAAGGGGGCCAGGCATTTAAGAGAAAAAAAAGCTTTACTTATCTTGTAGTCTTATAGAAGACTGGCACTATTTACAAAACATTGACTCATTCATTCAGTTGTTCTTTTGACAGCTTATTCATTGAGTATCTACTGTCTGCAATGCCCTGAGTTTCAACCCCTGAGAAAAAACAGACTAGAGTCTATAATTTCCAGAACAGCTGCTCCAAATAGTCTAGAAGTTATGAACAATGAACGTGAATTTCCACCTGTTTTCTTTTTACAGTCTCTCTAATTTTACAGATAAAAGAATGTGCAGAGTTTCACCAACCTGTGCAATGTAATAGTCCCTCCTTGTTGACCTGGCAGGGGATGCAAATAAGGCCGAGGTAACAGCTGACAATTTCAAAGCAGTGATCAGGAGAAAAGAAAGGCCAGACGCCTGTAGTATCTTCATCTCCTTTAAGCTGGTTTGGAAAGTCTATCAGTCAGTGGGTGAGCAGCAGATAGTACACGATTGCACTTCAACCTTGTGAAGCTTTTATAAAGCCAAACAGGTCTGTGAACTCCGGGCCAAGATGATTCATGTCTCAGAAGGTAATTATACAGCTGTTCTGTTTATCTTTGATGAAGGGGTATCACAATGGTTCACAAGTTTCAGGAAAAGCTTCATTCTTGGTGATTTGGAAAAGAAAAACAACTATTCCTTGTGATTGATAGAAAACCTAATACAAATGACAAGAACTTAGTTAACTAGAATCCAATAAATTCTTTTTTGAGCCTCAACTTTCTCCTCTATAAAAGAGACTAAATCAAAATACCCAGAATGTCTCTTCTAAGCACTAACATTCTCTCAGTCTATGACTAAACCTAAAATCCATTGGAATTTTTCATCCCCCTCTTTCTTTTTAGAAACAACAACAATAACAACAATAATGAAACAACAAAAATAACACAACGACGACAAAAGAATGACAGGCTCCTGGCCAGGCATGGAGTGGACCTAACAATGGAACGAACTTGTCTAGAGTCATACAAATCTAATTAGAAAGTCTTTAAACTGAAAAGGGAGGTATGAGCAAGGAGAGAGAGGAACTATTTAAATATCCACCATGCTAGATGCCATAGCTACAGGATAGGAAGAAACATGGAAGTAGAGAAACTCGGAACTTCATAGGAAATGAGATTTATGGAAAGATCCAGTAAGAAAATCTGTGAAATGAGAAATCTATACACACATGCACAAAGAATGGGTAGCAAAGGAGATGAACTCAAATGCTGAATGTATTTTGTCCAATTTGACTTCATAGGCAACTCTGAATTTGGTGGGATGACTGGACTTTGGTTTTGGCTTCAACAGAAAGGCCATAGTTATGTAGAATGGATAGTAGGAGAGTTATATTATATTTTAAGAAAATATACTCACGTGAGGAAATTCAGGAAGCATTGATGATGAATATACGGATGAAGATTAACAGAAGCAGAAATATGACATTGTCATTGGTATATACAAGAGAATATTAACATCGAGAGAAGAAGCAGAGATGAGGATTTGGAAAACAGATCACAAATGAGGCACAGCACAATGGCATAACAATGATAGGGGAGTGTAATTATTGAAACCTTTGACAAAATTCTTTCTTTGCCAAAAACACAATAACTAATAATTTTTTGACTTGTTTTAATGATAATTTTTACCTTTCAACAGGTAGGAAACAAGGGGAAGTTCAATTTTGGATATGATTTCCAACAACGGGGAAGAAGTGGTTTCTAGAATGGGCCATTCTACCTTAGAAGTAAGAAGATAGAGGAGAGGAAAGCCAGGTCTAGTCTGACATATGCCCGACATTTTGAGAAAGGAAATTTCAAAATGTTCATAGAAAGAACAAGTAGAATGCCATAGGTTAAAATTCTACAGAAATTAGTCTAAGAGGAAAGGAAAGCTCTAAAAATGAAATTTTGAAGGCAAAAAGAAAAATAACTCCAGTGAAGATGGGAAAGTGAGTTATCTAAAGATACCACTATGGATGCATAGGGAACTCATCAACCCAATTAGATTTTAGAAAAAAAATATGTGCAGAAGATGAAAGCAACAGGAGGTAATAGAGGATGAATATAAAATCTGTGGGAATAAGTCAAATTTTATAACTAAACAGATTTCAAGAGAAGAAATTCACACCATCAATGGTCAAATATGTGCAATATGAAAAAAAAATACTCAAAACATTAATAAGAGAAATATAAATTAGAATAAACAGAGTTCTTTTTTTAAATTTTTTTTTTTTGCTTTTTGGAGAGCAATTGGGGTTAAGTGACTTGCCTAAAGTCACATGGCTAGTAAGTGTGTCAAGTGTCTGAGTCCAGATTTCAACTCTGGTCCTCCTGACATCACGGCCAGTGCTCTATTCACTGTGCCACCTAGCCACCCTGAGATTTCACAGTATAATAAATTGGCAAAGACTGAGCAAAAAGGAAACTCTCAATGATGGAAGAGAGATATGGGGAGCTAGACACTCAAATAAATCTTTTTAAATTTTGTTTTATTTATTTATTTATTCTTTGTTTTTGGAAGTGGGATGGTAGGTCAGTTGGGGTTAAGTGACTTGCCCAACGTCAGATGGCTAATTTTATGTTAAGTGTCTGAGGTCAGATTTGAACTCAGGTCCTGCTGACTCCAGGGCCAGTGCTCTATTCACTGTGCCGCCTAGTCACCCTTCATATAAACTCTTGGTGGATCTCTGACTTGGTCTGACAATTCAGCAAAATGATTTGGAATTATGTGAGAAAAGTCATTAAACCATGATTTATTGTTTCTACTATTAGATATATGCTAAAGAAGTTAAAATCAGAATGAAAAGTCCAATGAGTGTCAAACTATTTATAGCAGCATTTTGATACCAAGTAAAAACTGTAAACATGAATGCCCGTAGATTTGAGAGTGATTGAGCAAGTTGTGGTATCTGAATGGAAGCAAATGTTATTGCGCAGTAACAAATGCCTAATACGAAGAATTAAAATTTATAGAAAAAAAATTATATTGACTAATGCAGAATGAAATAAAGAGAACCAGAATGATATACATAGTTAACTACAATAATATAAATGAACAACAAAAGGAAGTTGAATTTTGACTACTGTAATTAAAAAAAACTTCTTTCTTAAAAAGTTAATGAAATATACCTCCATCTTCTTTGCAGAGAGGTAAGAAATGATGGAGACAGAATATTACATATATTCTTACATGTTGTCATTGTCGATGGGATTTTTTGTTTTTTTTTTTCATTATAAGGAAATAGTTCACGTCTAGTGATAGGGAAGAGAGCTATATGTTGAAATTAGTGTGCTTCAAAACCAAACATCATCAGGGCGGAGGTAAGATGGCGGAGTAAAAACAGAAACTCCGTTTGGCTCCCACTCTACCCACTTCTAATACCTGTAAAATATGACTCTAAACAAATTTTAGAGCTACAGAACCCACAAAATGAGAGAGAGAAACAAATCTCTTGCCTCAGAGGCTGACAGGAAGGGTCTATCACACCAAGCTGGGAGGTGAGCGCAGTCCCGCGTGAACCACCAGCGACTAGACCCAGGGCAGCCCCAACTAGTGGTACAGACCGACCAGAGAAGACTTCAGGAGAGTGAATCACCAGCAGATGTGGCTGTTTCCAGACTTCTTAACCCATAAATGCCAAAGAGAAAGTAAAGTCAGTGGGGAACTCTGTGGGAACTAGGTGAGAGATGAGCCTGGTCTGGCCCCAGCCCCCATGGTGAGAGGTGACAGAGGTGCTGTGGCTATGTGGCTGCCTCCAGAACTCCTGGCCTACAGAGTTCCCGGCCTGCAGATAGTAGGGGGACCAAGCACCATTCAGAGGGTAATCACTTTGCTTTGACCTGCTTGGAAATGGATTGTGGTCTTGGGTGGTGGTCCTGGGGTGTGTGGGTAGTGTACCGGAGTTTGGGGTATCTGTAGAGAGGCACCTTCCTCATAGCTCTGAGAACATTTGCAAAAATTCTAGTGATTTGGAACACAGCTCTCTCCATTCTGGAAGCAGAGTTCTACTGTGGCAAAGAGCTCAAAACTCAAGTAATTGGCTGGCAAGATAAGCAAGCAGAGGAAGTATGATCAGACCATAGAATCCTTTTTTGGGGACAAAAAGGATCAAAACATGGAACCAGAAGAAGTCATTGAAGTCAAAACTCTTGCATCAAAAGCTTCCAAGAAAAATATGAACTGGTTACAGTCCAGCTCAAGAAGGATTTTGAAAATCAAGTAAGAGAAGTGGAGGAAAAATTGGGAAGAGAAATGAGAATGATGCAAGAAAATCATGAAAAGCAAATCAACAGCCTGCTAAAGGAGACCCCAAAAAATACTGAAGAAAATAACACCTTAAAAATAGATTAACTCAAATGGCAAAATAGGCCCAAAAAGCCAATGAGGAGAAGAATGCCCTAAAAAGTCGAATTTTCCAGATGGAAAAAGAATCTCAAAAGCTTGCTGAAGAGAATAATTCCTTCAGAATTAGAGTGGAACAAAT
>JAQQSV010000182.1:0-98238 GCA_028646515.1 Pseudochirops corinnae
AATTTAATTTAGGTAAAATTGTCATTTTTATTATATTGGCTCAACCCAGCCACAAGCAATTGATGTTTTTCCATTTAGTTAGATCTGATTTTATTTGTGTGAAAAGTGTTTTGTAGTTGTGTTCATAAAGGTACTGGGTTTGTTTTGGCAAGGGGAGTTGATTATTAAAATTTCAGTGTGAGCATTTATACATCAGAAATTGGCAAATTCTATAAATCAGGGTTTGCTCTATTGTTTGTTGATTGTGTAGACTTAAGAAAGTGACTTAGAAAATGCTAATATCACAGATTAAACTTAAAAGTATATCATACATACTTTTTTTGGGTGGAGGGAGATCCAGTTGTTAACTATTACCAGTGTAGGAAAACTTTATTGCATGGTTTGAATGTAGACCTGTGTGGCTTAGAGACCAGATTTTTTTTGCTTAAGTAGGATGTGCAAGTTATGGTGACCCCCCAGAAATCTTCCAAGGGAGCCATACATTCCTACAAGGAATGTAAGGAGTTTCCTTCCATTATACAACTCAGGTAACCTACATGTCTTCACTGGAAACTGCCTACATGCTGTCCAAATAGCTGTTGTTTTCTTGTGCCATGTTTGAACTCTATATGATGTAAAACTTACAGAATGTCACTATTTTGTTTCTCCGCTCTGCCAGAGGACTCAATAAACTTTCTAGCAATTTTTTCAGGTTTAGGTTTGTTCTCGACCAACATCACCACACTCTTGCTTATGAGGCTTTTCTTGTTCCTGATAATACCAGACTTAAGGGCTCAACTGTGGCTGTGACAAGACACACTAAAGGTCCAGGCACCAAATAATAGCACCTTTAGCAGTCATCTGGGACAAATTTTTGCTACAATCTGCCCTTGTTCCTATAAACTGAAAGTGGCTATAGTACAGTCAGTTGATGGGAGACACAATATCTTTATTGCCTGAGTTTAGGAGTCAGAAGCAAGGGAGAGGGTAGTTTGGGGATTATGATTAGATTTGAGGTATCTTTCTATTCCTTCACCTCAAAATAAAAATGTTCTTTATTTTAAATAGATTTTCTTGTTCTCACTACCATAGGAAATCATATGATAATTCTGACTGGATTGAAAGGGGGAAATTCAGTTGAGTTAGGGCTGAGTATTATTGTGAGTAGTTTTAAACTGAAACCAATCCAAGAAACTGGGTAAATTCCCAGGGTGACAGTTGGCAACTTCTCATGTTTAGAATCACAAAGATAATTTTGTTCCATGATCTTTGGATTACCACAATGAAGTGAGGTAGACATATGCTCATCAAAAGTGTCTTGAACATTACATAAAGACCATTAAGGAAATCTATTAGTACAATGATCATGGATAAATACTGCAGATAGACAATGATCTGGGTCCAGAATTGAACAAGAGGAGAAAAATGGGATGATTTGAAAAATTGACTGGCACTTTCAATAATTTCAAGCTGCATGCATAGACTCAAACACATACACACATATACTTACACACTCACAATCATTTTTTCTACTCATTTTAAAAACATTTTTATTTAAAGTTTTAAGTTCTGAGTTCTATACCTTCCTCCCTTCCCTCTCTTCCCTTTCCCCCCTTCCTGAGACAATAAGTAATCAGATATAGGTTGTACATGTGCAATTATGCAAAGTATTTCCATATTAGTCATTTTGTACAAGAAGATTCAAATAAAATTTAAAAATGGAAGAAAGTGAAAAATAGCTTGCTTCAGTCTGTATTCAGACTGTATGCCAGTTTTTTCTCTGCAGGCAGAGTATGCCGCCATCATTAGTCCTTTGGAATTGTCTTGGATCATCGTATTGCTGAGAATAGCTAAGTTATATTGTTAATAGTTAATAGTTAAGTTAATGATCACAACTGACAATTTTAAAATATGTGCTCCTGGTTCTGTTCACTATGCATCAGTTTGTGTAAGTCTTTCCAGGTTTTTCTGAAGTCATCCTGCTTGTCATTTCTTAAAGCACAATAATATTTCATCGCAATTGTATACCACAGCTTGTTTAGCCATTCCCCAACTGATGGACATTTCTTTGATTTTTATACAAAAAGCTCCTTCTCCCTTTTTTGGGATGTCTTTGGAATATAATATATATATAATATATAATATATAATATATATATAATATAATAGCAGTGGTATTGCTGGATCAAAGGGTATGCACAGTTTTATAGCCCTTTGGGCATAGTTCCAAATTGCTCTCCAGAATGATTAGATCAGTTCACAACTCCACCAACAGTGCATTAGTGTCCCAGTTTTCCCACATTCCCTCCAACCTCCAATATTTTCCTTTTTTGTCATATTAGCCAATCTGCTAGGTATGAGTTGTTTTAATTTGCATTTCTCTAATCAATAGTGATTTAGAGCATTTTTTCTATGTACTATAGATAGCTTTGATTTCTTTGTCTGGAAATTGCCTGTTCATCTCCTTCAACCATTTATCAACTGGGGAATGATTTGTATTTTTATAAGTTAGACTGAGTTCTCTATATATTTGAGAAATGAGGCCTTTATCAGAGATACTTGTTGCAATATCTCCACGCCTCCCCACCCCCCAGTTTTCTGCTTTCCTTGGTTGCATTGGTTTTGTTTGCCCAAAAACCTTTTAATTTTATATAATCAATATTATCTAGTTTATGTTTTGTGATGCTCTCTATATCTTCTTGTGTCCTAACTTCTTTCCTTATCCATAAATCTGATAGATAAATTATTCCATGCTCTCTTAATTGGCTTATGGTATTACCCTTTATGTGTAAATCATGTACTCATTTTCACCTTATTTTGGAATATGGTGTGAGATGTTGTTTAGTTTCTGCCTTATTGTTTTCCAGTTTTCCCTGTAGTTTTTGTCAAATAATGAGTTTTTGTTTCAAAAGCCTGGATCTTTGGGTTTATCCTATACTAGATTACTATGGTCATTTACTGTAATGTAATTTGTACCTAATCTATTCCACTGATCCATCATTCTATTTCTTAGCCAGTACCAGATTGTTTTGATAATTATCATTTTATTATAGAGTTAGAGATCTGGTACAGCTAGACCACCTTCTTTCACATCTTTTTTTTCAATGACTCTCTTGATATCCTTGAGCTTTGGTTCTTCCAGATGAATTTTATTATTTTTTCTAGCTCTATAAAATAACTTTTTTATATCATTTGATTGGTATGGCACTGAAAAATAGATTAATTTAGGTAAAGTTGTCATTTTTATTATATTGACTTGGCCTAATCATAAACCATTAATATTTTTCCAATTGTTCAGATCTGACTTTATTTATGTGAAAAATGTTTTATAGTTGTGTTCATATAGTCCTTGAGTTTGTCTTGGCAGGTAGACTCCCAAGTATTTTTTATCATCTACAATTATTTTAAGTGGAATTTCTCTTCTATCTCTTGCTGCTGGATTTTGTTAGCAGTACATAGAAGTGCTAATGATTTATGTGGGTTTATTTTGAATTCTGCAATTTGCTAAAGTTGTTAATAATTTCAAGTAGTTTTTTAGTTGATTCTCTAGGATTTTCTCAGTATAACATCATATCATCTGCAAAGAGTGATCGTTTTGTTTTGTCGTTGCATATCCTAATTCCTTTAATTTCTTTTTCTTCCCTTATTGCTATGGCTAAAATTTCTAGTACAATATTAAATAATAGAAGTGATAATGCCATCTGTGCTTCTCCCTTAATTATATTGGGAAGGTTTCTAGTTTGTCCCCATTATAGATGTTTACCAATGGTTTTAAATAAATATTATTTATCATTTTAAGGAAAACTCCATTTATTCTTATGCACCCTGACATTTGTAATATGAATGGGTGCTGTATTTTGTTGAAGGCTTTTCCCACATCTATTGAGATAATCATATAATTTATGTTAGTTTTGTTATTGTTATTGTGAATTACTCTGATAATTTTCCTAATATTGAATCAGCCCTGCATTCTTGATATAAACTCCACTTGGTCATAGTGTATGATCCTTGTGGTATATTGCTGTGATCTCTTTGCTAGTATTTTATTTAAATTTTTTGCATCAATATTCATTAGGGAAATTGGTCTATAATTTTCATTCTGTTTTGGCTCTTTCTGATTTAGGTATCAGCACTGCATTTGTGTCATAGAAGGAATTTAGTAGGACTTCTTCTTTTCCTATTTTTCCAAATGGTTTCTATAGTATTGGGATTAATTGTCTTTGAGTGTTTGGTAGAATTCACTTGTGAATCTATTTGGTCCTAGAGATTTTTTTCTTAGGAAGTTCGTTGATGGCTTGTTCAATTTCTTTTTCTAAGACTGAGTTATTTAAGTATTTTATTTCTTCTTCTCTTAGTCTGGGTAATTTATATTTTTGTAGATATTTATCCACTGCCTTTAGATGGTCAGATTTATTGGCATATAATTGGCCAAAATAGCTCATAACAATTGTCTTAACTTCTTCTTCGTTGGTGGTGAATTTACCCTTTTGTTTTTGATGTTGGTAATTTGGTTTTCTTCTTTCCTTTTTTAAATCAAATTAACCAATGGTTTATTTTACTGTTTTTTTTTCCCCTATGAAACCAGCTTCTAGTTTTATTTATTGGTCCAATGGTTTACTTACTTTAAATTTTTTTAATCTCTGTTTTGATTTTCAGGATTTCCAATTTGGCATTTAATTGGGGATTTTAAATTTGTTCTTTTTCTAGTTTTTCTTGGTTGCATGCCCAATTCCTTTATCTATTTTTTCTTTATTTTATTGATATAAGCAATTTGAGATATGAATTTTCTCCTAAATACTGCTTTGACTGCATCCCATAAATTTTGGCATGTTGTCTCATTGTTGTAATTTTCTTAAATGAAATTATTGTTTCTATGATTTGTTCATTGACCCACTTATTTTTTAAGATTAGATTATTTAATTTCCAATTAATTTTTTCATTTCTCTTTCCATTCTCCATTACTGAATATGATTTTTATTGCATCATGATCTGAAAAGGTTGCATTTAACATTTCTGCTTTTCTACATTTTGTTGTGAGGTTTTCACATGTCTTTTTAACATGGTATACTCCTTATAATTATAAATGGTCATGAATCACAGAACAATGTAATCTTCAAAGAATCAAAATTTCCAGAGAAATTCTACAGCATGATGCATAGTGGCTCTTAAAAGGCCTGTTATCCAAAGACGATTGCATGTAAGAGATGGTGTAAAAGATATTACCCTTGAAATGTATAATTGGAAAAGGAGGAGGGCTAGCTATGTAGCAAGAGTAAAGGATAACAGATTGATAGTCTGATTGTTGCATTGATAACCACAGAATGGTAAAAGGAACATCACCTATCATTGAATAACAGATAAGCCTGTCTAGCTGAAGCAACAAAGCACTCTGAGGGAAAGGCAGAAGATGTATATGCCAGACAGGTCAAGCCATCTTGAACACCACTACCCCTCAGACTCTGGTGGAGACAGTACAGGACCCTGATCCCAAAGACCACAGGAATACCAGTGCCCTTCAGCCCTCCAGTCCTTTTTCAAGCTTGGTTCTTGATACCATGTAATAGTAATGTAATGTGATCCCTTTGTATTGGCAAAGCTAACAGATACTTAGCACCTAGTTTCAATTTAAGCCTCTGTTAAAGAAATAGAAGGTATGAACTGCTGTTGACATAACAGGAAGGGGTTGAAACAGGAAATGGCTGAAACAGGAAGGGGATAATGCCATGGGTGTATATAAGGAGAAGCCCCTGCTGGGTCAGATAGATCTTCTTGGAGCCAGGTTCTGGAGGCTGAGGAAGAGAGGCCCAAGCTGAAAAGAATGATTTTTATTTTGAGAACCTGGATGAAGAGATTTTGATTCTGAGAACCAGTTCAAACTTCTGCTGAGTCCAAGGGCCAGCTGGAGCTGCAGAAGATTGAGGAAACATGACTGTGGTGTTGGTATTTTGTCTGTTTGTGGCTTTGCTAAGCCTTGACTTCCTGTGAACAGAGACTGTGAAGGATTTAAGGTGGACTGGACACTGTGAGCTTGTGTGGAACAGGGACTTCTTGGAGAACGGGACAAGGAGCTGGGAGCTGTCTGCCTTTGAACCCAGGTGACAGTTTGGTGAATCCAGGTAGGAGCTCGGACCATAGAAGTGGATCCAGGGAATATGAGAGCCTACCTTGGTTCAAAATGAAGAGATCTCTCCGTGGATACTGAGTAGTGACTGATTGAAGTTGTAACTTACTTATGACCTTGGAATTGTAACTTATTTGTGACTGAGGGGTGAATGGCCTGTGTATATTATACCACCCCTTAAGAGAGTGCTGAGTAGTGACTGATATTGTAACTTAGTGTGCCCCATGAGTGGAGAACTTTGACTTTTGTATTTTGTGACCCTTAAGGAGGCAATCTTTCTTAAGGATGATCGAATGATTGAGTTGATTGAATGATTGAGTTACTAAGTGATTGACTGACTAATTGATTATACTTTGTTCAAAACTATGTGACCACTGTGGTGAAAACTATGTGGCCATTTTAGTGATAAGTCATTGTGAATGCTGTATTTTGATTTCTGTGATAAGTTGTAACATTATGAACGCTGTACTGTGATTCTGTGAATGTTTTGCTCTGATTTGTTATTGAATAAATGGAGTGTTTGCTATACTGTGTAATCAGAACCTTGAAAGCTGTTCACAGTAGCATTCCTCTGGAAAGCTGCTCCTGTGTGGCTTTACATACCACCATCAAGGTGAGCAACTCTTGTCAAGATGCAACCTGATGACTATCCCTGTAGGGGTTGAAGCTCCCGCTTCTTTGGCAGCCACAGATACTGAAGACCCAGAGAAGGATGTTCTCCAAATTCTTTGTGCTAGGGAAATGAAACATTGACCCCCAAATATTTAACAATTAAAACAACAACAACTCCAAATACTAACAGAAATACTCATCTTGGCTGTGTTGGGAACAGGGTACCATTCTTCCTTCATCAGTCTGGTGATCTATGGGACTGATTGGCAGAAAGAATTCAAACCAAAGGGAAACTAGAGATCTGAGGATGAGTAGTAATTACAGACCACACCTTCCTACAGGTTGTTGGCAGTGTCAAAAGAATTTATTTCAAATCTGGTTAAGACAGTGGTAAAACTTAGGTTTTCCAAAAAGGTAATACATAAAGTTCAACCAGACCCCAAAAGACCAAAAAACACTTGTGTTTCCAATTCAAAAAATACAAATGCTTGCAGCTACCAATACAAAAATTAGAAAAAAGTTTTCTTTCCTTTCCTCCTGTCTCCAGTAACACATGAGCACAGATATGACCAACAACTGTCACTAACTCCCAAAGATGAACAACAGAAAGTGACCACACTACAGGAGGAACAAGGATGGGTAAAGAGAGGTGGAAATTTTTTTTTTTTAACAACCAAACAAGACACAATTTTTTTTCTTACTTTTTAAGTTCCTTTGCCAACATTTAAACTAACGTCTTTCATGCTTCATACAATAGTTTGGTGCAAAGGCAGCAATTCTATTTCATGCATTTTAAATCTCCTGCTTTGCCCCATGGTGCCTCTTGGCTGTGCTTCCATTCATTGCTGATTGAGAAAGCCTGGTGTGTAGTTATTTCTAGCCACAGTGTTGAGGGGAAGGGTTGAAGTCCATAACCACTATTTTCTCTCTTCTCTCCACCCCAAATCCCACTCACTCCTTCCCCTACTCCCAACACTGAGGTGGCCCCAGTCTTGTTCATGCTTAAACACCTACCAGAAATATCTTTCCTGAGTTTGATGCTTATCCTGGGACTCAGCCTCATGGTTTTAACCTCAAGTATAGCATGCAACATCCACAGGTGATGAACTTTGACTGTTTGGGAAAATACAAATGCCCACAGAAGAAACCACACTGACTAATCTCCCAATTCCTTATCTACTTAAAAAACAGATTAATTCATTTAAAGGGCCAGCAAACTCCCATTGGAGATGGTTCAATGGAAATCCAGGCATTTATCAATTACCTAGAAACATCTTAATACTCTTAAACTTACTACCTTTAGATTTGAGTTTGGCTTGTATCTTGTCATATGTCCAGACACTCATATGTAATGGTGTGTGAGTCCCTCAGTCATAAAAATGGCATGCTATCTGATAATTGATTCTGTATGTGTGTGTATGTGTGTGTGAGCACCAATCTTGAATGAGGAGGCAGAAGCCCTGACCCATCTCTTCACATGGCCCATAAAGGTTTCTGCCAATTCGATGCCTTGATAACTAATAAATGAGAACACTGACACTTATAACACTTGTATAAGATGACTCATTAAAACTGGCCCCACTTAAAGCTAGAGCACTTGGGATTTTTTTAGTAGTCAAAGTAGGCCTTTTAAATGCCTTTTTATGCCCCTAACCAAGTCAGCCATCCTACAAATATACACTGCTGATCACCAAAGAAACAGGAGAGTGGATCAGTGAAAAACCCCTGTACAATCAACTTACAGAGCTATAGACAGAACTCATTAGCAAAGGCTTCAGAAATGATAGCTACTTTTTTTTTAAGGCTTCTTGCTGTTCCTTGAAGAAGACACTCCATCCTCAGGTTTCTGGCATTTTCACTGACTGTTTCCTATGCCTAGAATGCTCTCTCTTCTCATCTCTGCCCCCTGCTTCCTTCAGGTACTAGCTAAAATCCCATCTCCTTCAGGAAGCCTTTGCCAATCCCCTTAATTTTAGTGCTTTCCCTCTCTTGATTATTTTTCAATTCATCCTATATATAGTTGTTTGTACATAGTTGTTTACATGCTGTCTCCTCCATTAGATTGTGAGTTTCTTGAGAACAGGGTTTGACTTTTACTTTTCTTTATATCCCCAGTGCTTAGTGAAGTACCTGGCATGTAATAATTGCTTAATACTGATTAATTGCCTGACCATTTGTTTTCATAACAGCCAGTAGAGGTAGAGTACACTGTGATAATGGTAATTGTCCCATTTTACTGATGGGAAGGTGGAGGCACAGAGAGATTAAATAATTTGCCTAGGACCACACAGTGCTTCAGTAACAATAAAACGTTCCAGTAGTCAGGACTTGGTACCTTGGACAATAAATACCATTACTTCATGTCTTCTTTTAGTTCCTTTCCAGTTTAAACTGCTTTGATTTTTTTTAAGTCCAAAAAGGAATCCTTAAGAGATACTACCACTGCGAGAAAACAAAAAACAAAAACACAAAAACCTAACTCAAACAAACAAAACCCAAACTGGCTACTTTTAGAAAAGAGAAACCTGAGAACACCCTGGGGATAATATGATGCTTTTATTTGTTGTTTCTCTTCTAACCAAGTTTGAGGATGTTCCTTCTTAACCAGTTGAAGCCCCTATGTTATTGACCTCCCTTTTCAGGGAAGACTAAGAACTCTGTTTTCATTCTAAAGTCAAAGGCTCAATTTTCTATGGATGGTGGGGTGGGCAGGGAGCATCTCCTGAAGGTATAGGTGTGGGAGCATAACATGGTCTCTTTTGTTTAAGGTTGAGGTACCCCTAGATCTACCCCATTAAGTTACTTCCCTTAGAGTTACTGAAATACAGTAAAAAAAAAAAAAATACCCTCCATTTTGATGCTGATTTTGGAGGAAAAAATACCTTCCCTGCTGTTGAAGGTTAGGCTTCTTGGATTACTATGGAAGAAATGGCCAGTTCATCACTTTGCCTCACGACATGTGAGGCAGCATGGTTAGACTGTCTATTTAAGTTGTATGGCAACCACCACTCCTATTTAAGAGAATCTGGGAAGAGGAAGCAGATAATTTGGTACCAGAGACAGCCTTACAATGCATTGGCTGAGTCAGCTTTTGGCTACCAGATGAGTGGCAAATTTTGATCTTTTTTTAAGGGCAGGTTTTAGTAAAGCAGAGGGCACAGAGCACCTGGAGGGGGACAGAATGATATTTAGTTGTTTTTCAATCTTGTTTTTCAGACTTTTCGTTACACCTTTTGGGGTTTTCTGGAGTGGTTTGCCACTTCCTTCTCCAGCTCATTTTACCACTGGGGAAACTGAGTGACTTAAAACTTAAGCAACATGCATAGGGTCACGCAGCTAGCAAGTGTCTCAGACTGGATTTGAACTCAGGAAGATGAATCCAGGCCCAGCACTCTATCCATTGTGTCACCTAGCCGCCACCAGAGAATGATAGGTAGCATTGTAGAGTGGGACAAAGGGCCTTGCCTCCTAAAGATAGTCCCAGGTCTCTTATAAGGCATATTGCCTAGGGGAACTTGGAGGCTCACAGGCTCAGGCAGCATCTTGGTACACATTTCTAAAACATTTAGATCAGTTACATTGTGTTCCAGTTACCTTTGCCCACATCTTCTATATGTTGGACTCAGTGGTTTTTCAAACATCAGAACAGAAAAATGAGGTAAAGCAAGCTCATATGTGACATTTCACCTTGTCCTAGATCAACCTCTAGGAAGCTCTGCTCTGAAGTTCTCTTGGATATTTTAAAGAGATGTTAAAAAAAAAACAACAAAACCACTGATCAAACTGTATCATCACTGAATAATGTACTAGAACTACTTTAGGATAATATTATTTACAATGGAATGGAATCCTTAATATTTCAAACTACTTCAAGTTTCATCCTTTCTAGTTAAATTCTGCTTGATATTAATCAAGTGGATTTCATAGCTGGTCTATTATAAACTCTTGATAAGTTGATTGTTTTTTTTAATGTACAAAGGATGACATTACCATATAATAGCACAATAAAGGCTCTGATGAGAGATAATTCCATATTACTTCATTCTGAGTCCTAGGAGCCCAGTACTTTCTGACTTTTTTTGGATTGCAGAAATGACTTGCTATCTTTTCTTTTTAAATGCCCCAGAGACAAAGGTGAGTGTGTGCGGGTTTGCCCTTCCTTTTTGGCATCTGTCCTTGGTCTCAAGTAAGTTGGACATGGCTTTGAACTAACACAGTGGAGAGAATGAGGAAGCATAGTTCCATCCGATTTGTAAGAGTTTTCATTTTGAGATGTTCATTATGGAAGGTTGGATTATTTACTCCCTTCCACACTTTCTACACTTAAGGAGTGGGGGAAGGGGAGGTAAAAATTAGGAGAAGGCATATGGCAAAGGATCCAGGAAGGGTGCCCAGAGGAAAAAGCAGAGGGAAGTCTTTCCCAAAGGTCACATTTAGGCACTAATTTCTCCTCAGTCTCCACATAATCAAGGCCACGTGAGACCTTAGGCATTTTCAACTTCTTATGGAAACAAACATAAGTTATTTTATGGGGAGAGGTGGATTTAGTATTTCTGGATGCTGGAAAGAATCTGCTTTTCCCTCTCTCCTTTTCTCTTCCTGTCCAACAAATCAGTACAAACTTCTTTGAATCCTTCATCCCTCTCTTCTCCTCTGTCCCTGGGAAGTCAGGTACTATGGGCCTCTATTTACTTGAGCTGGGGTTAAAGAAAGCTGGGAGAGAGGGGTTTTAGCCTACAAAGATCTTCCTATTAATCTAAGCAAGAACTGTGTCGTACTACTCTGATGCCACATCTAGATGGAAAAGACTTTCGGTTTTGGAAGGCTGAACGATCACAATAGATGTTTTGGCAGGTCTTACCATACTAGAAAGATTTCCAATACAGGCTCTTCTATGGACTACAGACTGCCTACTGTCTGAGGTCTAGACCAAGGACAGAAAGGGTCTTCACCACAAGTTGGCCAGCGGATAGTGCTGTTTTTTGTTTTGTTTTTGTTTTTGTCCACAGTAATTCACAAGGATTGTTTCCTAAGGCATGTTGGGGTTGTAATCCGCACTCAAACTAACGATATCAAGGATTTTCTTTTTAGTATTGAGAGAACTCCAAAGAACTGATTTCTACCTCATTCTCCTTTCCCTCAAGGTTTAAGACTCTATATGGGAAGTCCCCATGAGTCCCCATGGGTCCAGTCTGGCCCTTAGCCAGCTCTCACAAATAATAACAATAGTTTACAAAGTGCTATATATTATTTCACTTGAATAAATGCCATCACTATCTCCAAAAGTGGAGAATTATCCCAAGCTCATTGAAACAATCTAGTTTAACTGCTATCATTGGCTGACCCCAGAAACTTCATATTTTTCAGCCTTAGATATCACTGAAAGCACTGTTTGGCTTCTTTGTGGCCACAGTTTAGGGAAAGAAGAAAGCCTCTGTGCCATTACCTGCTTCTTTTTGTTTGTTTAAATTTGTTTTGGATGCCTCTGGAGATGAATCAGTCCTTAGCAGTTTGGCCTCATCTTTTTCAAAGGAAGCTGTGTGTCTCTCACAGCAACAGAAACTGCTGACCAAAGCACATGAGGTGGGAATGTAGAATCTGCCATTACCTCCATCTCCTGATACCACACAAAAAATAGTTCTTTGTTCATTTCCACTGTTTTTTCCTGGAAAATCAACCCAGAGTCATGATCCTCAGAAACAACTTGTAAGAAGAGACAACAAAGTCCCCACTTGAACAATGGGAGAGAGAGAGAGAGAGAGAGAGAGAGTTAAATATCCCACACAGGCGATGCCAAAGTTCCCTCTGTTTGGCATCTTCCTGAAGGGTCTCAAAGGAAACAGATCTACTCAGAAACTGTCAAAGGAAGAACTGCCTTCCTCCTTCTTAGAAACTGCTGTGCTCGGAAGTCCAGTTGGGAAAAGGATATTTTCTAGGACAAAGTTCAGTGGTAGTTTAGTCACAACAATCCCATGCAATGCCTATTTCACTTTTTCTCTTCCTGGAGAAAGCAAGATGAGAGGGCTCCCCAGGACTATTCAAGATCTGGAAGCATGAGATCTGAGGTAGGCTTGTTGGATCCACTGAATAAAAGAGCAAAACTTGCACAGCATTGACCGGTGGTTAGTAAGAAACCTAATATATAAATAAGAATCTAGAACCTAAGAAAAACACAGTTGGTTTCGGCTCACAGATCAAAGTAAGAAGAGATTCAGCAGGTAGGTTAGCCCTCAACCTCAAAAATAAGAGGCATGATAGAACATACTCTTCTAGAAAAGGAAAGAAAAATCACTTGTTGCTATCAGATTAAATTGCTTATTCATGTTACTTCCTTCATTTCGTTCTTGATACAAAAGTGTATATCTCTGTTGGATGGTAGGGTGGGAACTGGGAAGAAGTCTGGATGACCATAGGTAAGCCAGGGAAACTGAAGACAGGATTCTTAGCATGCTTCATTTCTCAGACATACCCATTGTAGCATCTCCTCCTTTTCAAAGGTCCTGGTGTCACTATAAATTTCCTCTGTCTTGACTGCTGCTTTTGGTCTCCTTGTCCACACAATGGGCAGATGAAGCATGCTTTCCAAGTTGGTGTCCAACTATTGCCACAAGCAAAGGAGATCACAGTGTGACTGCAATCTACAGACTTAACTCTGGGCACAAGCCTATGGACAGGCTTGTTTGTGCATCTTGGAAGAAAAAATAGCATGCCAATTCATTAGCTGTGCTTCTGGATGAGTGAGTATGCGGACAAAAAATGAGAGCTATGCAGCAATGCACACAACTCTATACCAAGAAAATTCAGGCCATGGAAAGGGCAAAAGCGTTAGATGTGTTGCTCTCCAGAGCTACCCGTATCATCTACTGTTGTCATGAGTCTAGTTAAGTAACTCCTGGCTACCCTTGCCCAAATGCGACTATGAATTGTGGGATGGTACTGAGATGCAGCATTTATTTGCCTTTTGTGTGGTGCCTCTGAGAACATTCCATCTGGTGATAGTGTCTGAGGTGGGCAGGGCAGAGGCAAGCGTTCTGAGAGAAAAAAAAAATGTGTCCAAAGGAATAAGAAGGTTGACTTAGGGCAGGCTTATAGTGGTCTGGGAATCCTGGAATGAGTCACCTCCAGCAGTTAAGGAATCCCCAAAGCCAGGCCAGTATTGGACTTCCTTGGTGAAGGGTACGAAATAGCACTTACCATGGCATCTGACTAACTGGGATGTCTTGATCATGTTCAGTTTTGTGGTAGTAGGAGAGAGGGTACAATCCCAGAGTTTAATTCGCTTCTTTTGTAAAGACTGGGAATCTCAAACACCATCAAGGGTTCAGCAGTAATTACAAGGCATTATTGACTATTTCCTACCCTCACCAGAAGACCAACCATTGTAAAGTCCAAATCCCGCCCCCCCCCCCCCCCAAGCCCAGACCCCAGGGCAGAACTTTCATTGACTTCACTGACATTTTTGCTTGCAGGCTTAGGTTTTGAGGCAAATGGGTATGGGAGTGGGGGTAAGAAGTTCTATTCTGAACCCCAAATCTTACTTGCTTGTGACTCTGAGACTGACAGTGCTAGGAAGGGCAACTCCAAGGCCAATACCTCCCCAGTCACCTCTTTCCCAGCTTCTTTGTAAATCAACTGTAGAAGTAAGGCCAAGAGAGTATTTTCCCAGCCGGCTCTCCAATAAGGAGAAACATGAGTAGCCAGAACAGTGATATCTGCTTTTTTTTTTCTTAACTGGGATAGAGGACTACTGGAGATCAATCAATCACCAAGAATTTATTAAGCACCCACTACTTGTTAGTCCCTGGCAGTTCCAAATGAGGAACAGAAGGATTCCTTGGGAAAGAACATGGAGATCATTTCTGCTCTGAGTATTGGAACTAGGGACAAATTGATTGTTAAGCTTTTAGTGAGCATTTCAACCTTAGAAATCATCAAATGCTGCAAATCAAGGGTTGATTTATTATTTTATTGATTGTCTAGACTTAAAGTGATGGAGAAAATGTTAATAATTAAGATTAAGCTTAAAAGTGTTTTGTGCACATATACTTTCCCCCCAGAGAGCTGTTTGTTAGACATTTACCAGTACATCATTAATTGGAACTCACTTTCATGGAAGGGATATGCCACCTGGGGATAGGTTGTGATTTGCTCAATAGATTTTTAGGAAAACGCTAGTGTTTGCATTAGAGCATTTAGGTAGATTTCTTCTACAGATGTGTGTATTTGCGTGTTTGTGTGTCTGCTTTAAAGTAGATCTTAGTTAAGGGAAGGAGAAGGGAACTGTCTGGACTATAATACAGATGAGTCAGATATTGCAAGTTCTAGGAAAGCCAATCTGTGAAGACCAGAATAAATCAATGGAAAAGTTAGAATACAGGATCCATTCTTTTCTCTATATCCTGAATAACTTCATGTACAGGGCATTATGCTATGCAAACAATAGGTGCTTAATAAATGTTTTTAAAATTGCATTATTAGACTAGACTGATACCAGCAAGTACCAGGTAGCAGACTATAGACTCCTGAAGGAAGAAATTTGAGATGTTTGTTATAAGGAATGATTTTTTTCTACACCCAGAGGAGAGTCTAGCAACCTTGGGACTGCAAAGATGTAGGCGCGTCTCAGAAAAACGGTGAAACACATAGCACACTCCATTTAGTACTGAGAATTAAACAGTCGTCATTGCCTTTTCTAGAAGTGTCATTCTCAGAACCAGGAAATAGAAACCTAAAAAACTAATTCCCATTTTAAAATGAATTATAAGAAACCTACACATACCACCCAGACTTGCTATCTCACTTGCCTGTTAAAATTCCCTTTCTTGTAATTAGGAAAAGGAACTCTGACTTCTGAGGTTCTTGAAGTAATAGTTTAATCTTAAGCTACCCCAGTCTTCCATCCCATCCTAAAGAGCTCTGCTATGGAAAGGTGAAGCTATGAGAATAAAATGTACAGATCACACACCCACATCTGTATGTGAAAAGGGACTTGCGATGAGGAGACCCATTTCATGATTCTCCATAGGAAAAGTTTTTTACATGGTCGTCAGTGGCTACTGGGCTGCCCTCCTCATTTGACCATTTTGTGTTACTCAGAATAGATTCTGTGCTAAATCTGAAGAGAAGAATGGCTGAGCTTCTCTCAGGGAGGATCTTCTCACCGAAGATCATCAGTATCTGGGATTTCAGTTGCCAGACAGCTTTTGCTGCCTGGTATTCAATGGCACCTCTAGCCCTGTGTGCAGGGTAACCTGTAGAAAGAAGAGGGGATAACTATGGGTAAAGCTGTTGCCCCAAAGAGGATATTTAAAACAGTCTAGAAACCGTATGGATAATAGCTGTGGTGATTAGTGACACAGGCCCAGAGAGCACCCTAGTTCCTTCCCTCTGAAATTACCTTCCATTTACACCACATATATCTTGCTAGACAGTTATTTCCATGTTGCCTTTCCCATTAGACATTAGACAACATGAGTTCCTTGAGGAGAGAAACTCTTTTTGCTTTTCTCTGTTATCTCCAACTTCAATAGATGGTAAGCCTTTAATGAATGCTTGTTGGCCAACTGACTGCTATGCATGCAGACCCAGGTCTGTCCCCTTTCCAGAGACAATCCTGAAGACCTGAGCATGAGAGGCAATTCTACTTCAATTGTGGGCAGAATCAAAGAATTTGAGAGGTGGAAGGGACACCATTAGCTACGTAGTCCAATACATGCATACATGAGAAGACACCTCATTATAACCTACCTGACCAGTGTCCATCCAGCCTCTGCCTGAAGGACAGAAAACTCATTGCCTCCTGAAGCAGTCCATTCCACTTTTGAACAATTCCAATTATTAGCAAGCCTTTTCTGATACTTAGACTGTTTCCCTCTTTGCAATGTCCAATTATTGTTCCTGGTTTGGTCCTCCAGGGTCAAACAGAACAAACTTAATCCTACTTTCCTAAGGCTGCCCTTTGGGGCAGCTATATGGTAGAGTGGATGGAGTACTGCCCTGGAGTCAGGAGGACCTGAGTTCAAATCTGGCCTCAGACACTTAGCAGCTGTGTGACCCTGGGCAAACGAAGTACTTGAACATAGTCATCATGTCTCTTCCTTTGTAACCCTCCCCCCCTCCCAAGGATTCTCTAAGGAGGTCAACATGCCCAGGTTCTTCAACTGAGCCTCCTAAGGCCCTTCACTGTGCTGACTGCTTTCCTCTGGGCACACTCCATCTTAACCATGTCAAGTCAACAAACTTAAATATATCAAGCACTTATTATATATCAGGCATTATGCTAAGCAGGGGAGATAACAAGAATGAACATGTGGCACCTAGAATTAAGACCCAGAGAGAGATACTGAACATGGTACTCTGGGTGGGGTATGACCAGAACAGAGAACAGGCCTCTCTTTTCCTAGAAATTATGTCTCTCTTAATGCTTTCCAAGCCTGAAGAATTTTCTGCTGCCACATTGTGCTGCTGACTCTTCTCAAGGCTTTGGACCAATAAAATGCCTATATCCTTTTTTTTTTTGGAGGGGGAAAGCAGGGCAATTGGGATAAAGTGACTTGCCCAAGGTCACACAGCTAGTAAGTGTGATTGAAAGAAAATGAAAGTCAGGTGTTAGAGCCCATTCAAATCTGAGGCCAGATTTGAACTCAGGTCCTTCTGACTCTTGGGGCTGTTGCTCTATTCAGTGTGCCACCTAGTTGCCCCCCCCCCTCCTCTCATGTCCTTTTGCAGTTTACTGTTTAACCATGCCTTTCCTACATTATACTTCTGATGCTGATTTTTTCCCCATTCAAGTATAAGACTTTATGCCCTTTTCCCTACTGAATTTTGTCTTATTACATTCAACCCAACACTCTAGCCTGAAAGAGAATCCTTTTGGATCCTAACTCTCATCTTATATTTTAGCTATTCCATCCAAACTGGGTCATCTGCAATTTGATGAGCCTACCACCTATGCTTTTATCCAGGTCATTGATAACAATTTTAACACATGGGGCCAAGCAGAGATCTCTGAGGCACTACAATGGAAATCGGTCACATCAACATGAAACCACCAAAACTGCTCTTTAAGTCTGGCCAACCCACCAGCTCTGATTTCTTCTAGTTATAATATCATCTAATCTATATCTCTATATTCTCCACAAGATTAGCATGAAATGTAGTAGGAGCTATGCTAATATCTAAGTAAAGGTTGGGCTCACACCCATATGTTATACTTCTACCTCTTCTGCCTCACTGATGTTTTGAGGAAATGCTTCTAACCTTGTACCTGATGGGCCTTGGCCTCCATGTGTCATCATCATTCATCTGAGGCTTGCATTCAGCACTGGAGGACCCCAAAGAAAGCTTCTCTTTCTAGTCCTATGGCTGTGAGAGCCGTAGGAAAGGTAGTAGGTGAGGAGGGCACTAGGGAAGTCTTCAGTCTGTTCAAATAGCCTCCTATAATTATTTTCTTCCATACATCATCCTCAAAGGGCAGGCACACGAAATAGTATATCAGCACATCTAAGGCATGTAATTAAAAGGAGGTCTCCATAACCAGGGAGGCAGTGTGTATGGTACAGTCTTAGAAGGGAAAATACTCTATCACCTACTTCAACTTTTCCACCTCAACTTCCCCGGGTTAGTAGCATCAGTGAGCTAAAATACCACTCTATTTCTTTTGCTCCCACCCTTCCCATAGGCTAACAGCTTTAGAAATGTCTATTTCCTTCCTCTCTTAGGGTGAAAGACCAGAATGTCTGTTGGGCATTGTTCCTTCCATCATCAACCACCTCCAAGAGGCAGGATTGGTTTCAAACACCACTGTGTGGGCTGGAGCAATGTAGGACTTTATTTATAGGTGGCTCCTTGAGCTGAGTTTCCTGACCAGTTTGGGACCCAACGAATTCACTATACCTGAACATTCCGATTGAGGCTGACAGCTGGCATGAAGACCCCATCCACATGGTCAAAGGCAGTAGGACCCTGTTGTTGCCCATTGATGTAGAAGGTCAGGGTATGCTTGTTCAGATCGAGAAGTACACCAACCGTAGCCCCTTTAAATACACCGCCTTCGGTCCTAGGGGAAACACAACAAAGCCCAGTTACCACTGCTGACCTTACATTGTTGGTGAAATAGGTGATCACAATGTCATAGATTTAAAGCTGGAAGGGACCTCAGAGTCCTTCTATAATTTACTTATTTTACAGATGAGAAAATGCAGCCCAGAGTTAAGTGACTCTGCATTCTTTATAAAGCAATACAGGGATGCTCTGGTAAATGTTTAATAACTGGACTGCAGAAAGGGGGGGATCTGTGCACATATTTTCAAGTTTAATCTGCATTATTAATACTTTCTTAAATCTAGACAATCGACAAACCAATAAATCAAGCCATGATTTGAAGCATTTACCGTTTCCAAAGTGTAAATACCTACACTGCAAATTTCACAATTAGCTTTATCAAGTCAGTTAGTAAACCCCAGATGAAATCCCAGGATTAGAGCTTCAGTCCTTTGGCTTTATTCAACTGAAATCAATTCAACTAACCTTTGAAGCTTGGTGCTAGACAATGGGATTAAAAGATTCAAAAAAAGTTATAGTCCCCATCTTCCAGGAGCCAAAAAGCAGGTAAGTAACAAGATGTAGTCCCAGATAAACATAATTTGCTAAAATATAGTTAAGGGAAGGGCAATGTGGGACAGTAGAAAGAGTCCTGGATTTTGAGTCAGAGGATTTAGGTATAAATCAATGTTCTGCTCCTTATTACCTGTGTGACCTTGAGCATGTTATTTTATTTCTGTGGACTTGTAAATTTCCACTCCCAAGTACACTGTGTGTCTGTGATGGGGTGGGCAAAGGGTAGTCGAAATAGGCCCAATAAATTAAAGGAGGAAAAGATTACTTTTAATTGGGAGAAAGGGAGAATCACAGAAGTCTTGAAGGAGGTGACATGTAACTTTGGGCTTTTAAGAATGAGGATTTCAACAGGTAGCAGTGGGAAGTTAGCTCAAGGCATGGTGTTAGCAAATCTACAGAGGTACAAGAAAGAGCAGATGAGATCAGGGAGAAACAAATAGTTTACATGGCCAGAGCAAAGGCGTCAAACTGTGGGAAGCAAATCAAAATGTATTTGGGAAACACTTAACAAAATAAATTAAAATACAAGGAAACATAGGTAATGTTAATATGCTCCTCCTGGATCATTGCCTTGTTGATAAAGGAGCTTATGTAGCTCAATTAAACTATGAGCCATGCCATGCAGGGTTCCCAAGATGGACGAGTCATAGTCAAAAGTTCTGACGAAAGATGATCTACTAGAGAAAGAAATGGCAAATCACTTCAGTATCTTTGCCAAGAAAACCCCATGGACAATATTAAAATGATAGAAGATATGCCACTAGAAGAGGAGCCCCTCAGGTTGGAAGGTGTCCAACACCTTCCTGGGGAAGAGTGGAAGACAATTACAAGTTGCTCCAGAAGAATGAAACAGCTGGGTCAAAGCCAGAAGGAAGTTCAGCTGAGGATGTGTTTGGTGACAGCAGAAAGTCTGATGCTGTTATGATAAATATTGCATAGGAAACTGGAATATAAGAGCTATGAACCAAGGTAAGCTAGATATGGTCAACAGACAATGGAAAGATTAAACATCTGCATCTTGGGTGTTAGTGAACTTAAATGGATGGGAATGAGTGAATTTAATTCAGATGATCATTACATAATCGACTGTGGGCAAGAATCCCTTCCAAGAAATGGAGTAGCCCTCATAGTCAACGAAAGGATGAGAAAAGCAGTACTGAGGTATAATCTCAAAAATGGCAGAATGATATCTGGTTGAGTCCAAGGCAAACCATTCAACATCAGAATAATAAAGTCTATGCACCACCACTGATGCTGAATAGGCTAAAGCTGAGCAATTCTATGAAGAATTCTAGAAATAACACCAAAAAAAAAAAATGTGCCACATTCATCATAGTGGATCAGAATACTGAAGTTGGAAATCAAAAGATAATTGTAAAAAAAAAACAGGAAAGTTTGACTCTGGAGTACAAAATGAAGCAAGGCAGAGATACTAAAAATTTTGTCAAGATAACTCACTGGTCATTGTAAACACTGTTCCAACAACACAAAAGGCAACTTTACACATGGAAATCACCAGATGGTCAATATGGAAATCAGACTGACTATTCTTTACAGCCAAAGGTGGAGAAGCTCTATACAGTTAGTTAAAACAAGATCTGGAGCTAACTGTGGCTCTGATGATGAACTTCTTATCCCAAAATTCAGACTTAAATTGAAGTAGTGAAAACCATGAGACCGTGTAAGTATGGTCTAAATAACAATCTTTATGAATATGAAGTGGAAATGATGACTAAATTTAAGGGATTAGATCCTGGCAGATAAGAGTACCTGAAGAACTATGGACAGAGGTTTGAGATATCGTACATAAAGCAGCAACAAAAAACATTCCAAAGAAAAAAGAAAAACAAGAAAACAAAATGGTTGTCTGATAAGGTTTTACAAATAGTTGAGGAAAGAAGGAAAGTAGAAAGGAAAAGATATACCCAACTGAATGCAGAATTCCAGAGAATAGCAAGGAGAAATAAAAAAGTTTTTTTTTTTTTTTAAATGAGCAATGTAACGAAACAGAGGAAAATAATAGGAGGGGAAAGACAGGAGATCTCTTCAAGAAAATTAGAGATATTAAGGGAACATTTCATGCAAAATTGGGCATGATAAAAGACAAAAAATGGTAGAGACTTAACAGAAGTAGAAGAGATGGTAATAATACACAGAACAGCTATACAAGAACGATCTTAACATCACCAATAACGGTGATGGTGTAATGATTGATCTAGTCATACATCCTAGAGAATAAAGTCACGTGGGCCTTAGGAAGCATTGTTAATGATAAGTCTAGTGGAGGTGACCAACTTCCAAATGAGTTATTTAAAGATCTAAAAAAGGTGGTGCTGTTAAAGTAGAATTTGGCAGACTCAACAGTGGCCACTGGATTGGAAAAGATCAATTTATGTCCCAATCTTAATGAAGGCAATGTCAAAGAATGTTCAAATTATCAAATAATTGTGCTCTTTTCACATGCCAGCTTAAGATTCTGCAAGCTAGGCTTCAGCAATATGTGAACTCAGAATGATCACAATAGGCTATTTTTTGAAGAGACAGAGGAACTACAGACCAAATTGCCAAATTACTAGATTATGGAGAAAACAAGGGAGTTCCAGAAAAACTTCATCTTTGACTACACTAAAGCCTTTGACTGTGTGGATCACAGGAAAATGTGGCAAGTCTTCAAAGAGATGAGAGAATCAGATCATCTTACTTGTCTCCTGAGAAAACTGTATATGGGCCAAGAAACAACATGGAACAATTGATTGGTTTAAGATTGGACCAGGAGAATGCCAAGGCTGTATGTATATTGTCATCTAATTTAACTTATATGAGAGTATATCATGCAAAATGCCAGGCTGGATGAATTAAAAGTCAGAATTATGGTTGCTGGGAGAAATATCAACAACCTAAAATAATTTTATGCACATTTTCTCAGATAAAGATCTCATATCTCAAATATATAGAGAACCTTGTCAAATTTATAAGAATACAAGTCATTCCCCAGTGGTCAAAGGATTTGAACAGTCAATGTTTTTGATAAAGAAATCAAAATTGCATGTAGTCATATGAAAAATGCTCTAAATCATTATTAACTGGAGAAATGTAAATTAAAGCAACTTCAAGACATCATTTTACACCTCTCAGATTGGCTAAAATGATAGAAGGGAATAATGACAAATGTTGGAGTGGATATGGAAAAATTGAGACATTAATACATTCTTGGTGGAACTGTGAACTGATTCTACAATTTTGGAGAGCAATTTGAAATTATGGCCAAAGAGTGATAAAATTGCAATATCCTTTGACCAAGCAATACCACTATTAAATTTGTTTCTCAAGATGATCAGGGAAAAAAGAAAAGAATTTATATGTTCTAAAATATTTATAGCAGCTTTCTTTGTGGTGACAAAGTGGGAATTGAGGGAATGCTATTCAATTGGGGAATAACTAAACAAGTTGTAGTATATGATTGTGATGAAATACTACTGTGCTGTAAGAAATGACAAGGTTGGGTTTAGAAAAAAACATGGAAAGACTTGCATGAAATAATAAAGAGTGAAATGAGCAGAACTAAGAATGTTGTATTCAATAACAACAATATTGTTCAAAGAATAATGTGAATGATTAAATTATTCTGAGTATTACAAATATCCAAGTCAATTTGGAACTTAAAATGTAACAAAAATAAATAACATTTAAGAAAAGAAAAAATAAAACAAAAAGAAATATCAACAATCTCAGATATGCAGATGATATCATTCTGATGGCAGAAACTGAAGAAGAATTAAGAAGCCCTTTAATGAGGGTGAAAGAGGAGAGTATAAAAGCTGGAAAAAAAAACTACTAAGATCTTGACGACTGGTTCCATCACTGCCTGGCAAACAAAGAGAAGAAATGGAAACTGTCAGATTTTATATTTTTGGGCTAAAAAATCACCACAGACGGTGACTATAGCCATGAAATTTAAAAAACGATTGCTCCTTGGAAAGAAAGCTATGACAATCTGGATAGCATACTAAAGAGCAGAGACATCATCCTTCTGACAAAGGTCCATATAGTCAAAGCTATGTTTTTTTACAGTACCAATGTATGGCTGTGAGAGTTGGATTGTAAAGAAAGCCACAAGACATAGAATCCACACTTTCACATTGTGGTGCTGGAGAAGACGTTTGAGAGAAATTAATTCAGACTGTTCACTGGATATGAAGTTCAGCTTGGGACATAAAGAGTCTGAGGTTGGAGCATATAGGCACAGATGTTCCTGGGCAGCTATAAATTCAGAGTATCTAAGTGGTTTGGTTTAAGAACAAAACACTTTTAAGTACATTATTTCTTTTTACCTTCATAAACCCCCTGTAAATTGGAGGTGCAGTGGGTAAATAGGAGTGCTGGAATTGGAGGCAGAGAACCTTTGAATCTCATTTAAATCCCCCCTCTGCTACTTACTGCATGTGGATCCTTGAACAAATCACAATTTCTCTAGATCTCAGTTTCAAGACAGCTTAGACTTGATGATCTCTAAACCCAGTACTCATTTTCCTATGATTTGTTGTCTCTCCCAAATAAATTCCTTTTAAAATGTAAATGTCCCGGCAAGGTGAAAAAAGGAAGCAGTTAACCCAGCCCTTAGTGGAATTCACCTTATTTGGACACTTTCTTCTTAATTAACTGAAATCAGATTACTGACGTGCTCAGAGTTTTGCTGGGAAAGATCATATTTTGAACCAGGCCCTATCTGGTGAGGGCAGGAACTTAATGCATAATGCAGCATGAGGTTACTAAGTATGCCAGGTGGGCAAGTATGTCAGCAAAGTGGGAAGGGTGCAATGAATAGAATTTCAGTGACTTTACACTTTTGCCTGGAAATGACTTTACTCCTTACAAAGAGAGAATTGCGATTAATAGCATAAGCTAAAATTCTAGATGCCTCAGCCTTTTGGTCAAATATCCAAAGAAGCTACCTTGTTTGTTTCACAATTATATTTTTCTTAATACTGGCTGTGGAGTGGCTCCATCAGAGTGCAGAGCAAGGATGTGTCTGGAGCTGCGGATTTGGGGTCCTATACCAAGTATTGTGAACAGAAAGGCAAAGTGAGCATTGCCACGTAATCAGAACTAGTGCTGTTCTGGCATAGACCACAGTGTGGCAGTACAGGACAGGGAAGCAGTTAATAGCATGTTAGCGAAAATGCCTCACTCTAGTAGGTGATACCAGCCTTTGTCTTCAACAGATTCAAACATCCTTGTTCCCCAAACTTAACTGGCTCCATAGCTATCCCTACTAGTCTTCTTACTGTTGCCTGAAAGTCTTCTCCAGCAGTATCTTTTGCAAGCTTATAGCCCCAGACACTGAAGAAATCCTGACTGCCTCTCTCCCTCTCTCCACCTTCTCCCATGACCTTTCAGTACATATGCTGCCAATAACTCTCTATCTGGCCCCATCCTCACAGCTTAACGATCTCAAGAGATCTCAAGGGATCTCAAGAACCTGAAATTAATGGTACTTATGAGGTTATCGAGTTCTCTGCAAATTATGGTTCTGTAAGTTTCCCAGTCTCTATTTCCTTACTGAAGATTAACTAAGGGCCTGACTGGACAAATCTTTCAAATCTACAGAAAACAGGGAGAAAAAATGACATGTCCTCAAGAATTTAGGCCAAAAGATGTTTGCCCACTTTGTAGGGTAGGGGCCAGAGGGTATAGGAGCAGACTGAACTGAGATCTGTCTCCCCTAAAAGCAGCCATACACATGTCCCTAGGAAAAATGCAGTTCTATCTAAAGGAGGTTGGGGACGGGGTTTCCACACTTTTCAATTCTTTTCTGGACCATCAGGGTACCCTTGGACAAATTGCTTCTCTCTTCCAGGCCTAGGTTTCCCAATAAGAAAAGATGACTCCTTTCACTGTCTGGGAGGAATATCTGATTGCTATTTCTAAGAGGTTTGCCAGAATGAGCCAAGCAAGGCAGAGGAAACCAAAGAATTTCCTTTTGCAGACTCAGTTTCCAGCCTTGCCCTTGAGACTTCTGTAAGCCATTCTGTCCTTTCTGGTTGAATAGAAAGAGTAGCACATTGAAAATCTGGAAGGAGAGTGTGGCTTGGGGCCTTCTCCGTCTCTGTTTCTAGGTTTCTCGGCCAGAGGAGAGCACAGTGACTGATTTCAGTGATTTTCCATTCCTTGTATACCCTGGCAGAGGGGAAAGATGAAATCTCTCCAGAGAAACAGAAAGAGGGCACTGAGTAGAGAAGGGAGGAGTCAGGTTGGTGCTGTCACATTTACTGTGGTTAAGGAGAGTGACCAAGGTGACCATGAAGCACTGGAGTGAGTCCAAGCATTGCAGATACCTCTCTCCACCCAGGCTAAACAGAATACCAATCTCCCCTGCTGCAACCTACTTTAGATTGGTCAGGTCTTAATCAGCCCTCTGCTGTACTTGGGAGGTTGCAATAAACCTGTTAATTTAATTCGCTAATCTTTTTCCCCTTTTCTTTCACTCATTTGATTCAACACTAATTATTGAGAACTTGCTATTTACTTTGTGTGTATAGTGTATAAAGAAGCATTATACACAATGTTAAGGGATACATAAAGATAGATAAAACATAGTCCTTTTTAGGTTTTTTTTTTTTTAATCTCCTGTAATTTACTTCTGTTGCCTTATACTCCAGCAAAAGCAGGTAGATAGACAGCAAGGTGGCACAATGGGAAAACAAACAAACAAACACTCTCTCTGAAGTCACAAGACCTGTATTCAAATCCTGTCTGTGACCTTGGTACATCACCTGACTGAGCAGCCTCAGTTTCCTCATATGTAAAAGGAGAAGTTATAGATAACTTCTGTTCCAATATAGTTATTGATAACTATATCAATGACCTAATGAAGTACAATGTGCATATTTGCAAAGTGAAAAGGAATGAGCCCATCTTCCCCTGGACAACCCCTGCTAGAGAAAGCACAAGAACAGAATTTAGAACGCAATGAATGCTGGGCAAAGCATGTCATCCCAAAGCCAGGGAGTAAAATCACCCTCAATAAGATAAAGGCATAAGATCCCAAAGAACAGGAGCCAACTAGTATCTAATGGCACTTGGTTGCCATTTAATTAAAGAACTGTGAATTTGAGGGAAATGAGTTTTGGGTTAAAGGGAAAAGGTTTCAGGAAATGAAGAAGTTCAATTCACTAGACATCTGTTTAAAACCAGGGCACGAATCCTTATCATGGCTGACTTTGGGGGAGATGGGCTGAATAGGAACTAATAAAGAAAGATGTATGTAGTTGTAGCTGTTCCTTAACTCATCTCTTGCTCTTGGTGTCATTTTGTTCTGAGCCGAGTAATCACTTCCTCCTACTTGTGTTCTGTGCCTCCTCTTTTCCCACTTGAAAATATGGACCAAGAGTTACTAAAGTGTTTCCCAAAATCCCGATGAAGATGATTATAAAACAGAAGAGAAGGACACTACTCAAATGGGAATGTTCATTCAGAGAGACCACAGTGAGACCAGGTCATAAGGGATAACTGAGAGTCAAGCGCAGGACCACTCACCGGTTGGTGTGGGAGTTGCAGTGCATGAACCAGCTTCGGTTATTGTCCACGTACATGGCCCAGGCTTTGTCATCCTTGCCCAGCATCATATCCTTGACCACATTAACTCTGGCTACACCAAAAGCTGGATCCGGATGGTTGTCATATCGGTCCACATGGAATTCCCAGTAATGTTCTCCCTTGGAAAAAGCTGCTGTGCCTAGCACCACCCGGTCATCATAACTGCTACATGTGGCCGTCTGGTTGTCATTTGACAGGACTATGTCCCTGTGGCCAGAGTTGGGGTCGAATGTGAACCAGGCCACTGTACCATAAGGAGAGAGAGAGAGAGAGAGAGAGAGAGAGAGAGAGAGAGAGAGAGAGAGAGAACATTATAGATCATGGAGTGTAGCTTGTGCGTGGATGTGAGAAATGGAAACTGAGGTTTAGAGAGATGAAAAGACTTGAACAAGGTCTCACAACTAGTTATTTGTTAGAGTCAGGCCTGCTGATTCATTCTGTTAAACTATGCAGCTCCCCAGTTATCAGAGGAACTGGGTTGTGGGCAAGCACTAATAGGTAGCATTCATATAGTACCTTAAGCAAAGTACTTAATGAATATTATATCCTTTTATCCTCCCAACAATCCTGGGAGATAGATGCTATGATTCTCTTAATTTTACAGACTGGGGAAACTGAGGCAGTCAGAGGTTAAACAGCTTTTCCAGGGTCACACAGGTACTAAATGTTTAAGGCTGACTTTGAACTCAGTTATTCTTGACTCCAGGCCCAGCCCTCTAACCACTATGCTACCTAGCTGATCCAAGTTGAACTCTTCCCTTAAAATTGTGATTATAAATTCACCATATGAGTACTGTCTAGCTTTAGGTTACTGAGGCCCACTGCTGTGAGGTGTGCCATGTTGCTAGCATCATAGGGTTTAAAGCTGCAAGGCAATCTCCTCCAGTCCTCCTGATTTTATAGATGAGAAAACTGAGACACAGAGAGGTTACTCAGTTTGCCCAACTTTACACAACAAGGAACAGAATCCATCCACAAGGGTAAGAGAGGCTAGTCTACATTTTTAGAGTTGTCTAGTGGTTTTGTAAGCTGGCATATTTTAAATATGCATCTAGCAGGCAGATCTACTATTACTTCTGACACATTCTGGCTGCATGACCCCAGCAAGCCATTTAACACTTGAGTACTCACGGGCAGGGGTGGGGAACCTGGGGCCTCAAGGCCACATGCAGTCCTCTAGGTCCTCAAGTGTGGTCCTTTGACTGAATCCAAAGTTCAACTTGAATCTTTAAATTGAAACTTCAAACTGAATCCAAACTACAACTTCAAGTTTGGATTCAGTCAAGGGGCCACACTTGAAGACCTAGAGGGCCACATGGTGGCCTTGAGGCCCCAGGTTCCCCACCCTAGAGTCTAATGCTATCCATTGCAGAGAAGGTGCCAACATTAAGCACTGGTTGAGATAGTTTGTTAAAAAAATACTCACGAGTTTTCTCCTTTATTGCTGCTGCTTCTTAGGATCTAATGATCCACTGGGAGCATATGCACCTGGGTTACAATCTGGAGTTCCTAGCTCTTTATGAACAGTAAGCAGTGAATAGGCAATAGGGAGTGGGGCACTGTGGGGCAAGGAAAGGACAGCAGCTGGGGAAGCAGGGGAGCTGTGGCCTTGATTTAGTAGAGGCAAAACATCCATGGATTTTGATTCTCTATCCCTGGTATTGTTCCCATCTACTGGCATGGAAAATCAAGATCTGATTATCTATAAATGTACTCACATGACCTAAAAACCAGATGGGTGTTTAGGCTAAATAAAGCCAGCTGTCACATCTGAGCTCTTTTCACTTTGTTTTTGATGAATGTGTTAGTGTGGGGAGAAAGAGCTAAAGCCCTAGAGACTAAAATCCATTCAACCTTAGAATATCAAATGCCATTCAGGGGTCATCACATGCAGCAAGCTGCAGCAGCAGCAACAACAACCCTACCGCCCAGGCTGTTCCATCCCAAGCCCACCAACATAGCTTGGACATCAAGAGATTCTTCTCAACCTTCTAGGCCTGCTGGATTTTCAGTGACTTAAGAATATGTGTTTTAGTTGTAGTATGGGGTCAGGTATAGATGTGGGAGGGGATATTTCTATGAGTTCTTAAGATGAGATGAGGTAGGTATCTTGCTATCTTATGTCTAAGCAAGAAATATAACAATACATTAATTTTGTGTTCTAAGCTGCTGATGTTTCTCTTACAGTGTGTGTTCGCTGCTATCAGGCAACCTCACCCTCAAGATGAAATACAATCCAGGTCTGCATCCTGAGGGAAATAAATATTCCATAAGAAACCAGGGGCATGTGTGGCCATATCTGTCATCTTTTGAAGAAAAATGTAAAGACTCACCATCAGATGTCTGGAGAACAACAGTCTTGCTGTAAGGTCCAACTCCAGAGGAATTGAAAGCCTTGACTCTTGCATTGTATGTACTGTTGAAATGAAGGCCATCAATGGTGCAGAGGGTTTCCTTGCCAACATAGACTTCCTAAATGACAGGCAAGACCATTAAGTTTTCTTTCCCCATGTGTACATCTCAATTAGGAAATTATACAAAAGCAATAAGTAGATAACAATTCAGTAATTTAAGACTTTGCTTGGGGGTGAGGACTAGGAGTAACATAATTATAGCTAAATTCCCTTTCTACTATAAGCCTTAGGATCCAACGACTTTCACAGATCTTCGTAGTAGGTATTGTTGGAGCAAGAATCAGCAATCAATGATCTCTTATTGCCTTGGGTCACCTCAAACCAGAGGATCCACGCAACATTAAAGCTGGTCACCAATTCAGAGTACTTAGTAACATCAAGCTGACTGACCTATATTGACTTAATAACCTCCTCTGGTTAATACTATCTGTTATTTAATTCAATTCAATTCAACCCAACAGTAATTTATTAATCACCTACCCTGTACCAGGCACTACTTTTGTGGCACTGGGAATAAGGCAAAAAAAAAAATTTACTGAAACTTTCTTGGGGCAGAAAAGGAATACTGATAAAAGAAAAGGTAAGGAAAGGTAAGGAAAGGAAGGTAAGGAAAACTGATAAAAATCAGTTTGAAGAAGAAAATAGCCTCTCAGATAAAATGTTGAGGGGAGATTCAGATGATCCTGAGGATCTGAGAGAGAATTTCCCCTCAGATAAATGTACTGGGAAGAACTATTTGAAGGTAGTCTATTGACTGAGATAATTGTATTCAGGCCACTATGGTCTATTAGCTCATTTGTATTTTCAATGTTTTGAAAGATATAGTTGATAAATTACAAATCAAATAACTGGGGAATATGAGAAAATCATATGAGAGCTTTTGGGGGTCATAAGGGAGAAAAGTACAGCTGTCAATTTTCACATCATAATTTGCAAATTGATCACTTTTTATGAGTACTTATTTGAGGGATTAGAAGCTAGGAAGAAAGAGCTAAAAGAGAAAAAGATGATCAGGTAAAGATTAGAAGTAGGAGAGAAAGAGTCAGAGATAGAAGATGTAGAAGGCTACAAGAGGAGCTGCTTGTAGAAGACAGAGTATATGAGCTGACAGGAGCTGGTCAAGGCTTATAGGAAGGATATGCAGCTGTTTTGCTGGGAACTGTGCTGATTAGAAGAGAGAAACTGATTTGCTGAGAGCTGATTGGTTGAAGAAATGAAGTATTATCCTCTAGTGCCATCCACACCTTGAGAAAAGGGATGTTTCTCAAGTTTTGCTTACATTGCCCTTTACTTTCCTCTGCTCTCTGGTTTAAGAGGAAGAAACAGAGTGGGAAAGGCAGGCTTTGCATCTTCTTTGCTTTAAAAAGAAGTGTAACTTTGTTGAGAGATCATTGGATAAAACAGAATTCCCTGCTATTTGAAGAGCTGGCTACAGTAAGGGTGCATGGTCCTAATATTATCTACAACTTGAGAGGGAGAAACTCCACAGAGTCCACCTCAGAGATCTTGGTAGTTCTCTGGTTTAAGACAATTGCTTGCCACTAAAAGAGCATAATACCTTTTCAGCATCCTGTTAAGATTGGCTATTAGAGATTGGAGCTTATCACTGCTTTAACATCCCAAGAGCAGCCCAGAAACAACTTTGTCCAGTAAGAAAGCTGTGAGGACAAGAAGGAAAGCAGGGAGCAGAGAAGTAGTTTTGCCTAGAAGGTGAACAAGGATGAGGCAGACATCTTGAGTTATGAAGGGCTCTGGCTACCTGGGTTTAGCCAGTCATGTACCTCCCTGCTACGTTTCTGTGTTATTGCATGGCTTGAAATTGTACAGTATCACCAAAATAGTACTGAAATTTAAAAAAATGAACCTTTGTCTCAGGGAGAAACCTGAGTTCATTAAGAACACTATGTGATTGCCCAAAGGCAATCCAGACTTATTTCATCCTCCTTCTGGTCATTTCTGGGACTAGCTCATTGTCCAAGTGCAGTACCTATCCAGATATATGCACTGGTAGACCATATCTATGACTTATATATCTAAATGCATATAATGGTCTGGACAATTATTCATTCACTTGTTTTTTTCCTGGTTGAATTGGTGGGTCAACCTTTTGATTGGGTAGAGATCTCAACAGGAGATTGTGCAATATTTCTGAGCCTAATGTAATCAGCAGAGTGTCATCTGTAAACACAAGATTCTGGAGGACCTCACCATCTATAAGGAATCCCTCTTTAATTTGGTCTCTTATTCAGACCTTCTCCATGGCAATAGCAATGACATTTGGTAAGCATACATTTCCAGGTTTTATACTTCTTTTGTATTAATTCTTAGGGAGTTATGGAACAAAGTTACCCATTGTTCTTTCTTCCTTGGACTCTAATATAATTTTGATCTATTCATGGTGGTTACCTTATTGAAGAAGAGCCTTTAAAGTAACATTTTACTTCATACTATAAGATTTTTTTAAAAGTCAGTCAACAATAAGCATAACAGAATCATGTATCCTTTGCATATTTCAATCCAGCCATTATATGACTGAAAAGATGTAGTCTAAATAGGATATAATTTATGAAAATCTGCCTGTTGCTTTCTCAAGCCTTCAAGGATATTCTCAATACATGCGTTTATTATTCTTTTAAAAACTTATTTTAAAAACTGTGGGGATGGAAAAATAGGTTTATGGAATGGTGGTTATTGATACTTTCTTAAGTCCCTTTTTTGAGGGTAATAATAAAGTATGTTGCTTTTTTCTATAAGTGATTGGCATTTTTCCCTTTTTCATATAGCCTAAGAATTAATCTCTCAATGTCCTCTAAAGTGTGTGCTTCCAGGACAGATCTCCTCTGTGTATACTTGGTCTAGTTAAACTGTTCTTCCTTTCTTTTCTAGTGACTTCTTGTACAGAACACCAGTGACTATGATACTATGCTTCAAGTGTGAAAACATCTGTCATTTGTGGGGAAAATAGTTTGTTATAAAAATTCCTATCTCCAACCAGAACTCAAGCTCTCATCCATGTGACTCTGAGTTCTAACCAGTGAGCATTTACCTTGTCTTGCCTGTTCTCAGACCCATCACATCACTTCTCAGAATCTCTATGCCATTCTTCTGTATCCTCCACCCCCAATTCTTAGTCTCACCTTCCAACTCTGTCTGTGAGAACAGTAATCAAATGAACACTATAATTCCTGGGAAGGGTATAGCAGTCAGTTGACTTATAGTTGCTGTCATCATTCTTCTGACTTTCTGGTCCAACACATTCCTCCCTGGCCACCACACTTATCTTCTCCTATTAGAACGTAAACTCCAGGGAAGGGATTTACTTGCTTGTATTCCCAATGTTTAACACAATGTCTGGTGCGTAGTAAGTGTTTACATTTTTTCTTTCATTCATTAATTCATATTGATAGATATTTTCCATTTTCCTTCTTTCTCTCTCTCTCTCTCTCTCTCTCTCCGTCTCTCTCTCTCTTCTCTCTCTGTCTGTCTCTCTGTCTCTCTCTCTCTGTCTCTCTCCATCTGTCTCTCTCTGTCTCTCTCTGTCTCTGTCTCTGTCTGTCTCTCTGTCTCTCTGTCTCTTTCTCTCTCTCTTTGTCTCTCTCTCTCTCTGCCCCTCCCTCCCTCCCTCTCTCATCTCCTTCTCCCCCACGCCCCTTGACTGAATCTTTCTTACCTAGGTTGGAAGAGCAATGATCATGCACATTGCCCAACACCACTACTAATAGGTATCACCAATACTAAGTTTTGATCTGTTCCATCTCTGACCTTGGTTGGCATATCCCAACTTGGGCTGTGTGGTGTTCACCTCTGCCTGCCACCTTCTTTGGGGTTCACCACATTGTTAGACAGTGCAGACATCTCATTGCTTTCAGCGCTACTGCAGCTCATGGCTCCAGAATTCAAATAATCTCCCAAATTCATCTTTCTCTAATAGCATGGATTATAGGACTGAACTACCATACCCAGCCTTTTATCCATTCTCTATCTGTTCATTGTCTTGTACCCAATTTCATCTCTAAATGTCTTTGGGATGCTGTAGTTTAGTTGGTCCTCTTGACAAGTGATCTTTCTGAAAACTTTTCTTTTGATCTGCTGATTCTTGATAATTTATAAGGCAATCTTCTATTATCTTTTTCTGTAAGATTTCTACAAATCAGTTTATATACTAAGCCAAGGTTGCTCTTGCTGCCTGCCATCTATTGATTTGACAAGGAAATCAAGTGTTTTCTGGCTTATATAGAATTTACCCTTTTAAAATTCTCTTGTTATAGCCATTGATTTATATCAGTTAAACTCCCTTAGGAAATGGTGATAGTCTATGTAGATACCTATTTTTAAAAAAATCAATTTTGTATTCAGCAGCTTGTTTCAATAGTTCAGATCGGAGCAGGCTCAATTGTGCTCCATACCCTCTCCTCATTTTTATTCTTTCTTCTAATTTTGAATTGATTTTGATCTTTGCATGAATAAGTTATTGGTCTGACCATACAAAGATGGGAACAGTAGCAGAATAGTTTTTGTCTTGTCTTTGTATCCCTAGTGCCCACCACAGCCTCTTGCATATATAGTATGCCCTTAAAAAATGCTTTTTGGAGTGGAGCGGAGTGGACAATGACTCTTACTTTGGTAACCAGTCATTTTCCTGTGTGTCAAAATATAAACAATTTCATTTTTAATGATAATTAGCATTCATTATGTCCTAAATATTCTGACTCTCTCATTAAGAAAGTATTCATGATATGTAGGCATGAGACTTCTTTTCTATTTTCCACAAGCCTCTGACCCCTCATTTCTTACTTCTATAAAAGCTATCTTTTCCAGATACTTTTCATTGTCTTTCCCTATGCCTACCTTTGCAGTGTGGTCATAGAGTACCAGATTATCTGTTGATTCAAATTGGAAGGGTCATAATAAATTACTTGTAGAATTTCTGTTTCCTTATTCTCTACAAATAAAACAATTTGTCACATAAACTGCAATTATCTTCATGGTAACCTTTTTTTTGCATATGCGTACCATGAACACTGCAATAAGAAATGGCCAAATGTCTTGTGAAATGCTGTTTCTTTTTCCCTTTGGATGATGTACTTTCAAGCTCACACTGCCAGCTCCTTCACTTACCTTTCCAAAGAGAATTTGTGAACTGTTTTGCCGTTTAACTACAACTTATTTCGGACTTCTTGTTTCATTTAGATAAAGAATACCAACATTCTTATAATTCAATTTCTTCATTACTGTGGCCACTTGTTGGTCATTGGACAAGGATCTTATAATTTGAGTATCAACTGCTAAGTATGTCTCTGGAGAGCCTAAAACTTTGTGATTGCTGGCATATTCTACAAGCTTTTAAGGGACTTTCTCAGATGTGAGATTTGAACATAGGTCTTCCTGATTCTGAGTTAAGCAAGCACTCTATCCATTACCCCATGCTGTCTCCCATGAGCAATATGAATAGTACATGCAATAAATGCTGCATATTCAGAAAAGGGTGCTATTTAAGTGGGCTGGCAAAGGTGACCCTACATAGGGGTAGCATTTGGATAAACAGAGGGAAACTTAGAACTACACATGTGTATATAACATCCTCATGTGCCTGATATTATTTCTGGGTTCTGTGCTATTTCTTTTTTTTTAAAGTAAATTAATTTATTTATTTTCTTGTTTACATCATTCATTTCTACGAGATTTTGAGTTACAAATTTTCTCTCCATCTTTCCCCTACCCAACACCTCAAACCAGCCATCCCACTGTATAATCTCTCCCCCAATCTGCTCTCTCTTATGTCCTCCCCCTCACCCCTCTGACTTTCCGGTAGGGCAGGATGGATCTCTCTACCACAGTGCCTGTATATCTTGATTCTCAGTTGGACGTAGTTAATAATAATAATAATATATATATATTTTTAACATTTGATTATAGAACTTTAGATTCTAGCTTCTTTCCCTTCCTCCCTTGTCACCCATCCCCACTGGAAGGACAAGCAATTAAATACAGGCTGTACATGTGTAATTACGCAGAACATCTCCACAGTGGGCATATTGTGAGGGACTGATTATATGTCCCTCCTTCCTATCCCAACCCCCCCCCACCCCGTTCTATTCTCTACCCTGTCCCTGTCTCTGTTCCTGTTACAGAAGTGTGTACTTCCAGCAACCCTTCCCCCCACCCTGCCCTCCCCTCCATCATCCCACCTCTCATCTCCATCCCCCCTACTCTCTGTGTGGCAAGATACCCAGTTTAGAGTTTATGTCTCTGTGCTATTTCTTAAAACAATCTTGAACACCACACACTATTTGGTTCTTCCCCCTGCTCTAAGCCATATATCAATCAGAAACTAGTTTTCCTTAGTCAGATACTGACTTGGTATTAGGATTTACCCTGTTTCTAAGAGCTCATATTAGTTCCCTTTGACTATAGAGTAAGGATAGGATCATAGGTCATTTAGTTAAATCCCAATTGTGTAGATAATGAAACTGAGGCTAACCAAAGAGGTTAAGTAAATTGGTCAACATCCCAGTTAGATAGCATGAGAGCTGAGATTAGAACCTGGGTCTCCTGACTTCCAAAAGCTGAATCCAGGGAGAAATTCCTGGAAAAAACCTTGCTTTGCTGGCACAGAGAGAAAAGTTATCTAGATTACCATCATCACCATCACCACCACCACCATCATCATCATCATCACCATCATCATCATCACTACCACTACTACCATCAACATCCCCATGCAATTCAGATTCCTAGAACAGATGAGCTCACCCGGAACTGCCCGCCATCCCCATCATCCAGCTCCAAGATATAGCCCTCCACAGGGCTGTGGATAAAAGGTGGCATCCTCCAGGCCAGAGTGACACTGTTATTTCGGGTGCAGCACTTCTCCAGCTGCAGTAAGGGGACAGGAGGCACTACGACAGGAACTGAGCACAGGTTAGTGTAACTCTATCCTTCCCCATCTGACATCTAAAGGAGGCATCCTAGAATCTGTCCCTTTCCCCACCCAAGTAATAACTCCAACCACTGGAAGTCATGGCCACAGAAAACCTATTTGTGTACTGAATCTCTCCTTGACAGCCTCCAAGTGAGCATCCTCAAGGAGTTTGTCAGGAATCCCAAACATATGTACGCGTTTGGTCAGGCACTTCATATCAGAACTTGAAGGAAATTTAAGGTTTATGTGTTCCAATATCCATATTTTAAAGATGGAGAAATTAAGGACCAGAAAGATTCAATGACTTCTCCAAAGTCAAACAAAAATTAAATGGCAGACCTAGGATTAGAATCCAAGGCTTCAAACTCATAGCCCTTTCCAATAAGCCATTCAGAAAGATATTAATTTGAAAACAACCAAAGTAGCCTTAAGGCAGAAGCTTGCTCATAAGGATGCTGAACTAAGTATAGAAACAACAGTTATAACTAGGATTTCTGGTGGCCTAGGCAAATTCAGTTAGGACCAATGGTTAGGGGACTAATTTCTAGCTCACATTTATTCTAGAGCTGTGCCATTCTTCTTCCCCATCTGAAACACATTTTCTACCCCTAGCAGAGGACCTGCTAGACCCTTGTCTGTGAGGACCAGAGGCCCTGAAGTTCTCCTTTCCCAAGGACGATCATGATCAGAGGGACTTATTACCAGCCAAACACTTTCCCCTGAGGCTGTCTGGGAGCTGCATTGCTCCTTTGTCTGGGAGGAGCTTTATCAAGCCCCTAGAGTACCCTTCCTCCTTTGAGAAGGGAGGTATTTGAAGGGCCCCTTTTCTCAGGTAAACAGTGGTCAAAGAATCCTACTCTTGTCTGCTACTTATTCCCAGGGTTGTGCTGCCCTTGTGTCATGGGATCAGCCCATTTCAGGGATCAGCACCATCTTTCCAGGAGATGCTGTCTCTGCTCACTCCTTTTCTCAGGGTCAATCTGACTCAGGTTTGACTCTAAGTATCTGAGTGCTTTAGAATCAGGGATGGGAATGTGGTGCCCTCAAGTATGAATGGGAGCATATTTTGATTTTTTCCCCCCCAATTTAGTTAAGTTTTATTTTTTAGAAGAAAATACACAGATTCTAATAGATTAGAGCTACTTCTTTGGGCAGTTGATTGATTGAAACAATACCTTTAGCTCAGGTTCAGGTTTTTCAGTTTGGGGGTTATGGTTTGGTTTGCTTAAGATTGATTTGTAATGCAGTTTAGTCATGAGTTCAGGGACAAGTAGACACAGACTGACACCTCTAGTTTCTCATTTAAGAACTGAACAAAATCTCAATTTTGCATTTATTTCTTTGTTGTGACTATTTCTCTGCTTTTTTTTTCCTTTTAAAAATCAATTTCTCACTGTCATTTTCTCTCTCCTTTTGGAAGACAATGGTTGGACCAATCAGTACAGAACCTCTTGCCTTCACCAAGTTTTTTGGGAAGGTTGAAGTAGACTCCCTACTGTATAATACTATTTCCAGAGTTCCATAGGTGAAGGAGGATGTTGAGCTTTTATTGGAGCTCTCAGTAGCTCTCTGAGCCAAGGCTCTGAAGAGTATTCAATGTTGCTCCAAGTAGCTTCATTTCTATTGAGAGGGCAGAATTTCCAAACTGTGTCTCCAGATGAACTTAAAAGTTCTTCTAGCACCAAACTATGAAAGTGGGCATAAGCCTGGGAATAGGTTCATGGGAAGGGTAAGGGTATTTCTTCAGAGTTTCTCTTTCTTTAAAAAGGATATAGGAGAATGCCTCCAAGGTAAAAATCTCAAGCATCCCAGATTCCACAGAGACAGTTCAATCCTTTGGTGCTTTAGTTACTGACTCAAGTTCCTTATTCATTCTTCTAAACACCCAACTGAAATAACATGCAGATTGGGCTGAGTAGGAATGATCCTCCTCCTCTCTCTTATTACGTGATAACTAGATCTTTGGGGAGGAAAGATACTCCTTTGAAGCTTCCAGTGGCCTTTTTCTGAAGACCAGAGGCAGTAGAGAACTTCATTAGGGACTTCTCTTGCATTCCTTACAGGACTATTTCTATGGATTCTCTGAGCAACTCTATTAAGACATTCTATTGAATTTATGAGATTAAGTTTTCTTTGCTTATTAATCCAAAGTCAGCAATGTGCTCTGTCTCTCTCCTTGGAAATGGTCTTTTGTCCTGATTGAATCCAGTGGTATATCCCTATCCCCTGGCACTCCAACTTTACTTTTTTTTTTTAAAAACAGGAGAACTGGGCTTGGTCATACTTGGTCATTACTATTGTCCTGGATATCATCTACAACACTGCTACAGAACAGATATTCACCAAAAGAAGCATTGAACACATGCCCAACCAAAGCTCACCCCTACATTTCATCTGGATGAAGTCCAGCTGATGGATAGCCTGCAGCAGAGGCTCACTGTCCAAGGTCAAGTCAAACTCTGCAGACACCTTGGGCTCCAAAGCTCCTTTGACCCACTGCTCTTGAGACACCTGGACACGCTTGATCAGAGCATCTGAAATCTTAAAGAAAGCATTAGGTTTGGGCTATGAATCTTTAAAGGAAGGATAAATGGAAAATTGAGAGGATAGATTTATTTTCAGCCTTCAGGGCTCAAGGACAGGAAACCATTAAGTGATTTGTTTAGGCTCATGCACCCTAAATACTTTAGAGGGAGAAAAAGAGAGACAGAGGGGGGAGAGAGAGAAGGAGGGAGACAGAAATAGACAGAGAAAGACAGATGCAGAAACTGAGACAGAGATGCCACATTTTCTCATAAGGTTCATAAAGCAAAAAGTCAGAAACAAAGTTGTAGTCTCTGACTCTGGCTCTTAGCTCTGTTTCTCTCTCTCATTCTACTTGATTTTGAAAATAATGTTACTTTTTCTTTTTCTTTTTTTATAATCAGAACCACTATTCATTAATTCATCCTCCCAATATGAGGTCAAGGAAGAGGGTCCTCATGAAATAAGAGGCAGAGAACTAAAAGAGTGTTTTGATTTCTTTATCCAAAAACTGGCTGTTCATATCTTTTGCCCCTTTATCATTTGAGGAATGACTTGTATTCTTATAGATTTTACAAAGTTCTTTAAATATTTGAGATATGAGACTTTTATCTGAGATGAAAATTTTCTCCCAATTTTCTGCTTTCCTTCTAATCTTGGCTATATTTGTTTTAGTTATACAAAACCTTTTAAATTTGATGTAACCAAAATTATCCATTTTATGTCTCACTCTGCTCTCTATCAAAAAAGAGTGAATCTTGATTTAATTTTTAAAAATTGAAAAATTAATTACCAATACATATGAACATTTCAGTCTATAAGGAATAAAAACCCCACATAATTTTACGTGAAACTATGAACTTTTATAAATAGAGTTTGTTTTTTTAAAGAGTGTATTAAATTTAACTTGGTAGTAATAAACTTGTCCTGTTTTTTTCTGTCAATAAATCAATAAACATGAATTTAACTTCCTACTGTGTACCAGGGACTGTGTCCTCTTAGAAATTCTTTTTTCTTCTGTTCTTCTGTGTACTTTAAAATATTTTATTGCTACCTTTTTCTTTCCTTTTTTTTCATTCCTATTACTTTCCCACTTCTCCATAGAAGCCCTTCCTTGATGATAAATATAACCAAGAAAAATAAATAGCCACATTGGCCACATCTTAAAATATCTTGTTCTACAGCCCTAATCCATCATCTCTTTGCCAAGAAGTGGATGGCTCTTACCTAAGGCCAGGATAAGATTCCAGGAATCTTTGGTTCCTGGGAACATGAACAAGGCCTTAGTAGCTCTTAGTAACTTTTCAATTGTCTCTGCAGAGTCCTTAGGAAATACTCAAGGTAATTCATCATTCTCTTTATAGAAAGAGGGTTACAACTTACATCTGCATCACTGTTGTATTCTAGAAATTGTACAGCTCTGAACTGGTCTGCTATGCTAGGGATCAAATTCTAAATAAGGCTGGATTACCCCAGAATACAAATGGAAATTTATTCCATCCTATGGGAACTTGTACTTTTGAATGTGAGAAAAAATAACAGTTTTGGCTTGCCATCAGTGGACACTCTGTGAAACAGCCTGACATCACTGGACCATGCCCAACTTGCTTTACAGAGGTCACTTTACCCTGATCCTTGTCTTTTCTATAGGGGATTTGGCAAAAGAGTAGAAGTATGGTTACCAAAACACAAAAATACAGACTCATATAATGTCAGAGCAGGGAGGAAACTCAAAACTATTCAGTCCAGCAACTCCCATTTCACAGACAAGAAAATGGAGGCCTAGAGAGGTTGAGTGACTTCTTAAACTAACTGGTTATCATAAGAGCCAAAACAAGTACTCAGCTCACTTGACATCTAAGCTAATGTTCTTTCCATCATTATGAAGGGAGAGAAGAAAACAAGCATTTAATTAAGAGCCTACTATGTGCCAAGCACTATGCTAAACACTTCACCAATATCTCATTTGATCCTAACGACAATCCACAAGGTAGATGCTGTCACTCACATTTTACAGTTGAGGAACTGAGGCAAATAGAGGTTAAGTAACCTGCCCGGGGTCATATAGCTATTAAGTATCTGAGGCTGGATTAGAATTCAGATCTTCCTGACTCCAGGCCAAGTACTCTATCTACTGTATCACCTAGCTGCCTCTAGAATATTATAATGTTCTTCTAATAGAAAGCAAAAGGGAAACAATATAATTCCAAATCCATGGGAAAGGGTCTTATTTTTAACTACAAAGTGTGAGCGGGGGCAGTGATGGTAGAAAAGAAAGGGGAAACACCCTCTTTGCCCCAGCAAAGATCATGATGAAGACACTTACCTGCAAAAACCCAGAGGGATCATTTTCTTTGATCACCTCTAGGCAGTATTCCATTAAACCTGTTGACTGGCGTAACTTCAGTGTACAATGGTTGATCTGGTCCCAAACCACCTGCAAAGAGAAGAGTTCACGCTGGGGCATCACCATGGTTTTCTGCCTTTGGAAGAGAATTAAACAAAAGACTAGGGGCAGCCAGGTGGCAAAGTGGATAAAGTTCTGAACCTAAAGTCAGGAAGGCTCATCACACTGAGTTCAAATTTGGCCTCAGACATTTATTAGCTGTATGAACCTGGACAAGTCGCCTAACTTTGTTTGCCTCAGTTTCCTCGTCTGGAGAAGGAAATAGCGAACTACTCCAGTATCACTACCAAGAAAATCCCAAAGGGGGTCACAAAGAGGCAGACGTGACTGAAATGGCTGAACAACAACAAAAACAAAAGATTGTAATAGGGGCTGTAATAATAGTAACTTTAAAAAAATAAGTAGGGAGAGCTGCCTGGCAGTCTTCTCTCTTTGTACCTGAATTCTGCATGCAATCTGTGATGGGAAACAATGTTGAATCTTTCCCCAATGATCTTGGATTAGCCACTCAAATATACCTTCCTGAACCCTTAATACAGAAAAAGCAGAATTGAGATGGTCCAAAGCAGCAGTGATTGGCTCCCTATGTGACTCATGGCTAGTTCAATGGACTTTGGTTTCTTCACACATGCATAGACTTACAATAGGCTTATAAAGCTCTAAAAAAAAAAAAACCTTAGAAATTTACTCTATTTTTCTCCAACTTGTTTAGTCATGGCATCCTTTTGATCTTGAAATACATTGACAAAACCCACTCTAAAAAGCTGGAGTTAAGGAATACCTCAAAGATAAAGAGAGGCGGGAAATTTTTGATCAAATTAGAAAAATAAATTTTATTTTAATACTGAAAAATTCTGGAAATAATGAGTATTTTGATATAAATATAATTTGTATTAATATTTTAGGAAAAATATGATTCACATTTATAGTTTCTCATGTGATTGATTCTATTGTCATTACAGGCAACATCAGGGCTATGGAATATGGGAAATGCTGACCTAGCCCAGCCTCTTCATTTCATGGATTAGCAAATTAAAACCCAGAGACATGAAATAACTTGACTGAGGTCACATGGGAAAACTAGATGTAGAACTCAGGTCTACATCTGGCCAAGCAGGCCAAAGATGAGTTTACAGGAAAAAATATTTTGTCAGAACAGTCCCATACTTTAGGGTGACTCTTGTGTCTTTGCATACATCTTTCAAGATTTCTGTTACATCTTTTTTTCTTTTGATAAAACTTTATTCTGTAATATTACACACTGTGTGGATATGAGTGGGGAGTCAGCTACGGTCTCATGTATGTATATTCTCCCATGCTTCCTGGGTGGATCCTAGGAGCCAACAAAATGAGAAAATCCCCACTGTGTCCCTGACTTCTTTGTATTCTGAGTGAGTCTCCACCAGAAAGTCTCTACACATTAAAAGCATACCCAGATCACACTGTCAAGGAGCTTGTATTAATTAGTCAAGATGAGAGACTTCAATGTAATGAGTAGAAGTATAGGTAAATACAGTAACTGAAAGAGAGATGCATGTATTTATAGACAGGTATATATTTATAGGCAAGCGAGTTTGACAACAGATAAAAGCTTCCTAGATGGCATAAGCCTGAAGCATGTGGCTCTGAAAGGGGAGAGATATGCCTCTGATCTATCCTTCATGAATGTTTCTGTAAAAAGGTCAAGTGGTTGATGTGATATTTCCTGATTTGCTAAGAACATTAAATTGGAGAAGGAGATAGCAAACCACTCCATTGTCTTTGCCAAGAAAACCTCAAATGGGGTCATAAAGAGTCAGACACAACTGAAATGAATGAACAACAAAGAACATTAAACCTCTTTATTCCCTGGAGACTGTGAATGCATACTGAAAAACGGTTTTCTTCTCATTGACAACTCCCAAGGAAACAGGCCCCCAGTCACTCACCTTCAATTTGTGTTCCCGCTCTTTAGTGACCTTGGTGAGTAATTTGGCTTTTTGTCGAGTTAAAGCATCAACCAGAGCATCGCACTGAGCAACCAAGCAGGCCTCATAATCTAGCCCGTTTTCCTGGAGGAAATCAAGGTTTATCAAGAAGAAAGGTTAAAATAAAATACTGTTTCTATAAGGTTTTATCTCTCTCAATTCCCCTATATCTTAAGCATCTAAGTGGATTCTCAATGTTATATTTCTTTGTGTTTCCTCCCCATCCTCCTTCTTAACCTGTGGCCTGAAACACTTCATGACCACCTACTTCATCTTGTTAATAGGGCTAGTCTTTATTGAATCTCTAACAACTCAATGGTCCTACAATTTATTCCTTTTTGAAAGCTTAACAGAACAAAGTTTAGCAAGAATCATGATCTATTTACATAAACATGACTATAAATATGTTGGAGGAAGCTGTGATGTAGTGGAAAGATCAAAGTCTGAGTACCAGTCACTTACTAGCCCCTTGACCTTGAACAAATCCCTTACTAGCTATGTGACCCTGGTAAAGCTGTTTAACCTCTCTAAGGAAATTGCTTTGTGTAACTCTAAAAATCAAACCATATTACGTTATGCATGTGATTATATAAAAGAACATATTGAAGTATCCTTTCAATGTGAATTGTAATTTTGTACCTTTTGTTTATTTGAACCTTTTATTTCATGGGTATAGAGAACTATAGTATGGAAATAGCTTCCACTGTTCTAGATTGGTGACTGCTTGTAAATTATAGTCTAAGAGAGTTTCCTTGAGCTCTGTAAGATTAAGTGACTTGCATATGGTCATACAGTTAATATGTATCAGAGGCAGGAATTGGACCCAGGAGTGCCTGAGTCCTGTGCTGGACCTCTGTCCATCATGTTACATGGCTTCTCATTGTGCATATGCTAGGTTCAGAATATATACATATACACACATGTAAGCATGAAGCATGATTCAGAAAAAATAACACTGCCTCTGAAGTCAGAGGATGTGGGTTCAAATCTTGCCTTTGATAGTACCCATGTGACTTTGGGCAAGTCTCTCTCAGGTTCTCAGTTTTTTCATTTATAAAATGAAAGGGTTAAACTAGGTGGTCTTTAAAGTTCCTTGCAATTTCTTTCTTTCTTTCTTTCCTTTGTTCCTTCATTCCTTCCTTCGTTCCTTCATTCCTTCCTTCCTTCGTTCCTTCCTTCCTTTGTTCCTTTGTTCCTTCCTTCCTTCCCCTCCCCCCCCCTCTCTCTGTCTATAGTCTTATTGTAAAGGAGTAGTAGTTACTAAGTCAGTCACCTCACCTCACTGACCCCTCATTATCAGGTGAGAACACATCTTTATATAATTAATAAATCAGAAGACAGATATCCATTGAATCACTCATTCTTAAAAGGCATTTCAACTAGGTGTGACAGAAGTCTGTTTGGATTTATTGAGAGACTTGGTCATATTCTATAGGGTTTCTATAAAACAATCAACTAATTTGTAATCAAGGAATTGAGTGTCTGGCAGTTTAGTTTTGGAAACCTTTTATCCAAGCCCCTGAAAAGACATAGTCTTTGGAGGAGAATAGAGATTCATCGTCAACCTTGGTCTCCTACCACTCATTCTCCACCTCGGTTAGAGGAGAACCTTGGGAACTTCAGAACGTCAGAATATTTGGACTTTGCATTGATATCTGAGCAGTGTTCCTGGCACAGCTAATGGCAGTGTCTACATCAGAATCCAAGAACAGATTAGACTCAAGGAGAAAAGGCCGAGCAACCCAAACAGAAAAGTTATATCATACCATATTTATATACTAATGTTTCAAAAGGAACATCATGAGGACTCCACAAAAGGGAAAAAAGGACTTCCACAATCTGTGAGTTACTTACTCCCTTTGGGTTCTAAGCTTGAGTACACCTTCCCCTGGATTCTGTATGTACTTATGGTACTATGTTGTAGACTTTAGGGAAGGGGAATGTTTTGTACCTATGAATTGTAGTAACTGTCTATTTCTAAAAGCTAATCAAGTTTGACTAACTGATATCAATTGATAATCAGGTAAAACACACTAGTGAGGGCTCATGAGCAATGACATTAGAACCCCCCCACTCTTCAGGGTTAACTCTAGAGCAGGGGTCAGCAAACTATAACCAGAATGCCAAATCTGACCAACCCCTGTTTTTGTACAGCCAGTCAGCTAAGAATAATTTCTATGTTTTAAATACAATAAAACTTTTTTAAAGACATAAAAACCATTTTTAGCTTGGAGATGGTAGATGTCAGCAATAGTTTGTCAACCTCTTTTCTAGAGCTCTGAGAGGATGGAATAGCCATCCTTTGGGGACATAGCCTTGCAACATGAGTAAGGACTGAGAAATTAGCTCCAGAACACATGCGACACTATTACATAGCACATATTTGCTAGTAAAGTCCTATCTGACCACTTTTTGGAATAAAGATGTTTTTGAGTTGTCATAGTGGAATGTAAGGATGGGCAGGTTTTGACAAGCTGGAAAGACCTCAAGTACAGCCCTTCTGACAAACTGCATGCCTGTCATCCAAGAATCAGCCCAGCTAAATTCAGAGAGCCTTATCTCCAGAAGGTTGGCTATCAATAGAGGAATTTTTTGGCCTTAGAAAGTCATGAAATCTGTGTTCATGGAATAAATCCTATAATCTACAAAATCACAGATCTTCTCAACTACTGAAGAATAACATGTCATATATAATCTCTCTTTTTCTGAAAATGAAGGAATGAGGTGAGATGTTCTCATTGTACTAGAAAGAACCCAATGAGTGTGAATAATGAATCCTGGGAGGTGGATGTAAGTATTAAAATCAGTGCAGTTTAAATGATTCAAACTTATAATTATATAAAATACGGTAACTGCTTTTAGTCAAATGGAGATGCACAATGCAAATTTGAATCATGTTACCACCTTATAGAATTTATTATTTATACTACACTCAATCTACCTGTATTTATGTTATCCTTGAGATGAAAAGAAATTTAAAGATCATTTAGCCTAACCCCTTCATCTTACAGATGAATAATATAAGGTCTAAAGGTTCTTTCTAACTTTAATGTTATAGATCAAACATTTAGGGTTGGAGGGGACCACAAAGGTCATATAATACAACTCCCTAATGTTACAAATGAGGAACCTGAGATTCAATAAAGTTAAGTGACTTGTCAGTATCAGAGACAGCAGTCTCTTTATGACAGTTGTAATACTTGATGTTAGTTTTTATTTAAATAAATTTCCTTTCTTTTCTTAGCTGTCAGGTAGTTGTCAATATCTTGCTTTTGTCATGTTTACAACGGTCAAGGCTGGAGCTTCATTTTATAACCAATACAACCCTTGGAACTGAATCTGTTATGTTATTCCTGACTCATCATTTAATATTTCTCTCCCAGGTGAGGTTTTGAGGGGAGTCATCTTCAAATGGCCCCAGGACATCCTTACCTGGATCTGCTGAAGTATGTTCTTGAGCTGAACTAGGAACTCTTTAGCTTCCTTTGCCTTATCAGAAACACCATTCAATGCTTGAGATAGCTGTGCCTAAACCATGAGATACAGATATGGAATAAAGAAAAATTAGAAATAAGCAGAGAACAAAATTTACATTTAATAAAGAATCCTTCCATTTAAAGAACACATCTCTCTGCAAAACTCAGACAACACTGTCGATACAATCATACTAACAATAATTGATCTTCATATAGCACTTTAAGGTTTGCAAAGACCTTGACATACATTATTTAATTTAGAGCCACAGTAGTCCTGTGAGGGAGATGCTGTTATTATTTTTTATATATATTAGGAAATTGAAGGTCTTAGAGACTAGGGAACTTGCCCATGATCACACAGCTAGCGTATAGAAAATGACATTTGAACCTAAGTATTTAAGCTACCTATCTCAGCTAATTTGGGTAGGTGGGTGGATGGGAATGTGTTATAAGCCTTAAAGACTCATAAAACCATTATTTAGCATTTTTCACATGGTCACATATATGATGTTCACTCGTCACTATAGGGTACATATAAATAAACTATGGCTCCTGCCTTCAAGGAGCTTGCAATCTAATAGGAGGTGTACAATATATACACAAATGATAAATAGAAATAATATAAATAAAGAGACTAGATATTATAAATTTGATAAAAATTGTTAGTCAGAAGAGGGGAGAGGCAAGGGGACCTATTTGGCTACACTACAGCTCTCCCATCCCGTCCTTTTCAGCTGTCTTTCCCCCAGGACTCTAAGAGGCACAGCTTATGTACAGTGGAAGCATGCAGCACCAGCTGCCTGTCAATTTGTTGCCAATCCTTCTGATTCTTATTAGTCCCATGTAAGAATAAAATTAAGAATAATAGAATCTGGGATTGTATCCCAAAGAGATCATAGAAGTGGGAGGAAGACCCATATGTATAAATGTACATGTATTGCAGCTCTCTTTGTGGTGGCAAAAAACTGGAAATTAAGGACATACCCATCAATTGGGGCATGGCTAAACAAGTTGTGGTATATGAATGTAATACTGTGCTATAAGAATACTATTGTGCTATAAGAAATGAGGAATAGATGGACTTCATAATAATCTGGAGAGACTTATACAAACTGATGCTGAGTGAGAAGAGCAGAACCAGGAAAACTTTGTACACAGTCACAGACACATCATATATGTGACGGCCAACTTTGATGAACCGGATTCTTCTCAGCAACGCACAGTTATGAGACAATTGTACAAGTCTCAGGATGGAAGGAGATAACTACATTCAGAGAAAGATCTAGAAAGAACAGAGTTTAAATGGAGACTGAAACAATCTACATGTTATGGTTCTTTTTCATTTTTGGTTTTCTTTCTTCTTTCCCATTGTTCACTCCATTGGTTACAACCCTTTTACACAACCAGACTAATGTCCAATGTGAAAGTTTTTGCAGATCCTATACTTGATTGCATGCCGCCATGGGGAGGGGAGAGGAAGGGGAGAAAATTTGAAACTCAAGGGATTGTGGAACTGAATCTTATAAAGTAAAAGTAAATAAACAAATCAACTAAAAAAAAAGAATAATAGAATGTTAGCATTGAAAGAGTTTAGAGGTTATCAAATGTAGGACCATGAGTGCTCTTTGTGGTTCTTTATACTTAATTCATGGTTCTCTAAAACAGATATTAGTATAGAGCAAAATATTATCAACAGTTTTTGTGGTACAGAGAATTAGAGACAAAGTGAGTTATTGTAGAATGAGGAACGACTAAACAAAATGTGGTACGTGAACATAATGGAATATTATTGCATAGTAAAAAAAATGATAAGTATGAGGCATTTAGAGGAATATGGGAAGATTCACAAATTGATATAGCAAAGTGAGGAGAGCAGAAGCAGGAAAACAATCTGTATAATTATTGACTGAACCAAATGATTCTAAGATTGTATGATTGTAAGCTCCTTGAGGACAGGAATTGTCTTTTTGCCTCTTTTTATCTTCCCAGCACTTGGCACTATGCCCAGCACATAGTAGGTACTTAACAAATGTTAATTGAATTGAAAATTTGAATATAAATGTGATAGACTAGTACTATGCACTACTGTATACTATTGTGAAATGAGGAAAACAGATGCTTTCCAAGAAGCATGGAAAAACTTTTGTGAACTGCTACAGAATGAAGTAAGCAAAATCAGAAGAATAATTTATACTATACTATCAATATTATAAAAATGAACAATTTGGAAAGCTTTTCTAAATGATGAATAAATTTTATAAATTTACAAATGTGATGAAAAATGAAATGAGCAAATTTAGAGAATAATTTATCCAATAGCAATAACACTTAAAAAAAGAACTTTGAAAGCTTCAAGAACTATGACTATCTAATGACTATCCAGGATTCCGGAGGACCAGTAATGAAACACGTTACTGCCTCCTTATACAAAGATGATAGACTCAGGGTGTGGAATGAGACATATTTTTTGAACACAGATAATGAAGCAATGTTTTATCTGATTGTGCATATTTATTATGAGAAGCTTATTTTTATTTTTTCAATGGGGTGGGGGATGAGAAAAAAATAAGTTTATTTTAATAAAAAATACATATATACATACACACACATATACATATATACATATGCATACACACACATATGAACATATACAAAACAATTTACAAGATAAACTTTTGAGGTGGTGATGGTAATATCCTGACAACTGGCTGGCTGGCAGGATTGGAAGATAACCTCATGGTTCAATAGGCACACTCCTGCTAATCACAGTCTTACAGTATGACTTGCTAGTTATACTTGTTAGTGCCAGTTTGAGGTTGAAAGATGGCTCAGGCTCTAACGAATCTAAAAATCAGCTTCTTGAACGTAATAATATATGTGCCCTGGATTGGTTGAACTCTTCACTGATGACCAGGTGGAAGAAAGGTAATATATAGATGGAGCCCTTGTCTAGAAGTAGGGAAATCTTGGCTCTTTTTCCAGGTTGAGAAGTCATTTTATCTATTCTCGTCAGTATAGATTCAGGAATCACAAACATGCTAGCCAATATGATTGTGAGGAAAACAACGGATTTGGAGTGAGAAAATCTGTAATTTCATCCTGATATTTATTGTCTGTGTGACCATAATCAAGTCACTTGACTTTCTGGGTCTCAGTTTTCTTATCTGTAAAATCAAGGGATTAGATTTTATTTCTAAAGTCATGTTACAAATCCTATGATAATTTAACAAAATGTCAGATGCTCTGAACTCATGGAACAAGGAAACAGAGAAACAGATGGAATTCATGTGGATGAGACTGCTTTATAAAGCTGTGCTCAAGAAAAGAGGTCACATCTCATCTTCACCTTCCCTGAGGTAAGTCAGGTCAAGAGTTGAGTTCTAGCTGAGAGTCCTCAGGGTGACATATGGAATAGAGGAACATAAGAATTGTCATGCAAGGTCAAATCAGGGACTTATTTAGCCCAGGCTTCAGTTTCTGGCAATAGCTCAGAGGAACAGTTTGTCTGATAGCATGGTCTCTGTCTGACATAACATTATCCTCCTAGCTGAGTGACCTACACGGACCAGTTCTAGTTCCTCGTTTAATAACTCTTGATAGATAAATTAACTGTAAATTTTGCCATACCTTTCTAGAACTTCTTTACAGAGGCTTGCCTCCTGTATAACTGCTTGGTGAAAGGAATAGCATTCTAGACTTAAACTCAAGAGGATCTGAATTTGAATTCTTACTAATTGTGTGACAAGGGTAAATCACTCAATCTCCCCGAGCCTCATTTTTCTTTGTTGGAAAAATTGGGATAATAGCATCAACAAACATTTATTAAGTACTTACTTTGTGCCAGGCACTGTCCTAGGTGCTAGAGACACAAATGGCCATTTCTCTGCTCTTTAAGATCTTATATTCTGTTGCTGCTGGTATTAGAGAGGGAGAAGGGGAAAATATGTGCAATGCTATATAAATAAAGAATAATTTTGGGAGGAGAGATTCCAGCAGCTAAAAGGATCAAGAAAGGCCTCATTTGTGAAGTGGTATTGGAGCTGGACTTTTAAAGAAATGAAGAATTCTAAGAGGTGGAGGAGAAGAAGGCATGCTCCCCAACCACAGAGGATAGTCTGTGCAAAGATGGGATGCCATTTTTAAGTTACAGAAAGAAAGTCGTTTTGGCTGGACTATAGAGTGTGGAAAGCAGAGTAATAATATGTAATAAGTTCTGAGGGAGTTTGGAGGTTTTAAATGCTAAGCAGAAGAGTTTGTATTTGGGGGCTGCTAGGTGGCACAGTGACTAGAGCACTGGCCCTGGAGTCAGGAGGACCTGAATTCAAATTTGACCTTGGACACTTACCACTTACTAGCCCTGTGACCTTGGGCAAGTCACTTAACCCCAATTGCCCTGCCCTCCCCCCTCCAAAAAGTGAAGAAGAAGAAGAAGAAGAAGAAGAAGAAGAAGAAGAAGAAGAAGAAGAAGAAGAAGAAGAAGAAGAATTTGTATTTGGTCTTATAGATAATCAGGAGTCATTTGAGTTTATTGAGCAAGGCAGTGACTAGGAAAGGCATCTTGTCAAAGGTGGGATTTTAGCTGTCACTTAAAAGAATCCAGGGAAGCTGGGACACAGAAACAAGAAGAGACAATAATCCAGATATGAGGAATGGCCTGTATATGGAGTCAGGAGGTGGAGTGTTTTGTGTAAAGAATAGCCAGAAAGCAATGTCACTGCAGGCAGCTAGGTAACACAGTAGATAGAGTACTGGGTCTGAAGTCAGGAAGATTCATCTTCCTGAGTTCAAAGACAGCTTCAGAATTTATTAGCTGTTTGACCCTTGGCAAGTCACTTAATCCTGTTGATCTCAGTTTTCTCATTTGTCAAATGATCTGGAGACAGAAACAGCAAACCACTCCAGTATCTTTGCCAAGAAAACTTCAAATGAGGTCACCAAGAGTTGGATACAACTGAAATGACTGAACAACAACAAATGTTGCTGGATTTTAGATTTCATGTCAGGTAGTAAAGTGTAAGAATATTGGAAAGGTAGGAAGGATACAGGTTTTAAAGGGCTTTAAAAATTAAATCAAGGATTTTATATTTGACAGTAGAGGTAATATGGAATTGATGAAGTTATTTGAGTAGGAGGAGATGGTCAAACACTTTAGGAAGATTACTTTGGCAGCTTAGTGGAAGATGGACTATAGTAGGGAAGACTTAACCGGAAGATTATTGCAGTAATCCAGGTGTGAAGTGATGAGAATCTGCACCAGGGTGGTGGCAGTGGAGAGTGTTACAAGAGATATCATAAAGGTAAAACCTATGGGACTTGACAACAGATTGGATGTGGGGGGTGTGTTTGTGTGTGTGAGAGAGAAGTGAAAAATCAAGGATAACATCAAAGTCTTGAGCCTGGATGCCTGGGAACATGGTGAAGCCTCAACAGTAACAGAAAAGCTAGGAAGAGAGGAGGGCCTAGAGCAAAAGATAATGAGTTCAGTTTTAGACAAACTAAATTTAAGATGTCTATAAGACCTCCAATTTGAGATGTCTAATAAGCAGTTAAAGATGCAAGACTGGACATCAGGACAGAAATTAGAGTTGGAAAAATAGACCTAAGAATCATCTGCAGAGAGATGATAATTGAACCCATCAAAGCTGATGAAATCACCAAGTGAAATACTATAGCGGAAACAAAAAAGAGGATCTAGGACAGAGCTTTAAGGAACACCAATAGTTAAGCAGGCTCAACTTGGATAAATACTTAGCAAAGGAGATTGAAGAGTAATCAAATAGATAGGAGGGGAACTAGGAGGGAACAATGTCATAAAAAGAAGAGAGTATTAAGAAGAATAGGGTGATTAACAACATGAGAGGTTAAGAAGGATGACGTTTGAGAAAGGTAATTAAATTTCAAAATTAAGAGAAGGTTGATAATTTTTGGAAAGAGCAGTTTGAGCTGAAATATGAGGTCAAAAATCAGACTGAAGAGAGTTTAGAAGACAATGGCATGAAAGGCATGAAAGGGAACTAAAGATAGATAGATAGATAGATAGATGGATGGATAGATAAATGGAATCTGGGCACCTCAAAAACTATTCCTCATAAATCCACTGTCCATAAGTAAGGTTTTCATTGTTAGGAAATATGCATGTTAATGCAATCTCCAAAAACTTGAATGAGTTAATAATCATTTAATTATATTTGTGGGGTAGAGGTATGAGCAGAGGAGGCAAAAATTTTATTCTTTAAAATATTTTTCTTATGTTCAAAAGAATAATTCTCATTGACTTTATAGCTCACAGGTGAAATTAGAGAGTTCAGGGAGTCTTTCAAGGAATTGCTGATTTCCTTTAGAAGCAGCAATTATGGTATTAGGAATGAAGAAACTTACTTTCAGGATGCACCATCTGTTTGCTCCAGATTTTGCCTAATTAGCTCCCTTGAGGTTTCATCCCTCCAAACCCTACACACTGGACATCATATGAATGGCCATCTGACCTCACATGACTCAACTTTTCTAGGACATAGAAAGCATGTATGGGAACCAAATTCAAGTCCTTTTGACATACATTGATACACAACAGAGAAATGTGATATGTTAGAGTATTGAACTGGGAATCAGAAAGCTTGGATTCTAGTACCACTAACTGGCCCTGTGATCAATTGTTTAACCTCTCTTATCCACAGACTCCTCATTTGTAAAAATAAAATGAAGATATTAAATTGGATTAGACATCCTTAAGGTCCCTTCAACTCTAGAATTTTGTTTCAGTTCATAAGATCAAAGAATAATGAATTTATAGCTAGAAGGAACCTTAAAGGTCATAGAGTCACATCCCCTCAATTTATATACAAGGAAACTGAAGTCTAGAGAGACTCAGTGAATTCACTTCAGTTTATTTTCAATTAAATTTAATAAACTCTCATACCTAAAGTTTTATAGCATCTTGCCTAGGCTATTGCAATAGCTTCTTCACTGGTCTTTCTACACCATATTTTTTCTTTCTCTAATTCATTCTCCACACAGCCACTAAAATTGTATTTCTAAAATGTGGGCATGACTATGTCACTCTCTTACTCAAGAAGCATCAGTGACTTCTTATTAGCTCAAGAATGAAAATAAAACTCTTCCTTTTTTTTTTCCAAGCATTCACGATCTGACTGTAGCCTACCCCTTATTATTATTCCATATCGTTCCCTTCCATGTACCTTACGTTCCAGTCAAACTGGGCCAACTTGCTGCTCCTTGTGTGGGACATTCTATCTCATATTTCCATGACTTCCCTTTCATGTTTCCATGACTTCCATACTTACAATATAGTCTCTCCTAATTTCAGCCTCTTAGAACCCCTGGCTTCTTTCAAGTCAACTCAGAAATTCCACTGTCCATAGGTGAGGTTTTCATTGTTAGGAAATATGCACGTTAATGCAATCTCCAGCAACTTGAATGACTCAAAGGGCTATAGAACTGTGCATACTCTTTGGCCCATCAATATCACTGCTAGGTCTGTATCCTAAAGAGATTTTTAAAAAATAATATTTATTTATTATTTGTAAAAAAATTTCTCCAGTTACATGTGAAAACGATTTTAGCATTCATTTTTAAAACTTTGAGTTCCAAATTCTCTCCCTTCCTCCCTCACCACCTGTATCCTTGTTGAGAAGGCAAGCAGTTTGATATAGGTTATACATGTGTAATCATATAAAACATATCCATAATAGTTATTTTGTGAAAGAAAACAGCTTTAAAAGCTCAAGAAAGATAAAGTAAAAAAAAAAAGTGCTTTAATATGTATTCAGACACTATCAGTTCTTTCTCTGGGAATGGATAGGAATTTTGATCCTCAGTCCTTCAGAGTTGTCTTGGATTGTTGTGTTGCTGAGAATAAGTCATTCACAGCTAATCATCTTACAATATTGCTGTTACTTTGTACCCAGTATATTTCGCTTTGCATCGGTTGATGCAAGTCTTTCCAGGTTTTTCTGAGAGCATCTTGCTCATCAGTTCTTATAGTACAATAGTATTCCCTCATAATTACATATCATAATCTGTTCAGTCATTCACCAATTGATGGGTATCTCCTTAATTTCTAATTCTTTGCTCCCAGAAAAGAGCTACTATAAATATTTTTGTATAAATAGGTCATCTTCTTTTTTGTTTTTGTTTTTTTGTCTCTCTTGGGATACACCTAGTAGTGGTATTGCTAGGTCAAAGGGTATACATGGTTTTATAGCCCTTTGGGCATACTTCCAAATTGTTCTACAGAATGATTGAATCAGTTCACAACTCTACCAACAATGCATATATCTCATTTTCCCACATCCCCTCAAAAATTTGCCATTTAGCTTTTCTGTCCTATTAGCCAATCTAATAGTTATGAGGTAGTACCTCAGAATTGTTTTAATTTGCAGCTCTCCAATCAATAGTGAGTTACAGTATTTTCTTCAAATGGCTATAGATAACTTCATCTGAAAACTGATCATATTTTTTGATCATTTATCAATTGGGGAATGGCTCTTATTTTTATAAATTTGACTCAGTTTTCTATGTTTGACAAATAAGGCCTTTATCAAAGGAACTTGCTTCAAAATTTTTTTCACAGTTCCTATTGCTAACTGTATTTCCCTCCATCCTATTCCCCTCCCTCCATTTATTCTATTCTCTCTCTCTCCTTTCATCATGTCCCTCCTCAAAAGTACTTTGGATTTGACTACCCACCTCCTCCAATCTGCTCTTCCTTCTATCACTCCCCCCCCTCCTTATCCCCTTCCCTTACTGCTTTCCTATAGGGTAAGATATATTTCTATACCCAATTGAATGTGTACATTATTCCCTCCAAAGAATTTTTATTTTGAAAAAAAGGAAAAGGACTTGTATGTACAAAAATATTTATAGTAGCTCAATGCTCTAAATCACTGTTATTTAGAGAGATGCAAATCAAAACAACTCTGAGGTATCATATCACACATATCAGATTGGCTAACATGACAAAGCAGGAAAATGATAAACGTTGGAGAAAATGTGCAAAAATTGGGACACTAATTCATTGTTGGTGGAGCTATGAGTTGATTCAACCATTCTGGAGAGTAATTTGGAACTATGCCCAAAGGGCTATAAAAATATGCATAATCTTTCACCCAACAATACTACTTCTAGGGCTGTATTGCAAAGAGATCATAAAAATGGGATAAGGACCCATATGTACAAAAATATTTATAGCAGCTCTTTTTGTGATGGCCAAGACCTGGATACTGAGGGGATGCCCATCAGTTGGGGAACCACTGAACAAGATGTGGTATATGAATGTAAGGGAATACTATTGTGCTATAAAAAATTATGAACAGGCAGACTTCAGAAAATCCTGAAAAGACTTAAATGAACTGATGCTGAGTGAAGTGAGCAGAAGCAGAAGAACACTGTTCACAGAAACAGCCACAATGTGCAATGACTGATTTTGATAGACTTCTCAGCAATGTAAGGATCTAAAACAATTCCAAAGGACTCATGACAGAAAATGCCATCTACATTCAGAGAAAGAACCATAGAGTCAGAATGCAGAGCAAAGCAGACTACTTTCTGTTTTGTATTATTTTTTCTTTCTCATGTTTCTCCCATTCATTATAATTCTTCTATGCAACATGACTAATGTGAAAATGTGTTTAATAGGAACATATGTGTAGATCCCATAGCAGATTGAATGCCATCTTTGGGAGGGACAGGGAAAGAGGGGGAGAAAATTTAAAACTTATGGGAGTGAATGTTGAAAACTAAAAATAAATAAATTGAAAACTGTAAAAAAAAAATATTCGTAGCAGCTCTTTTTGTGGTGACAAAGAAGTGTCAATTAAGGGAATGCCCATCAGTTGGGCAATGGCTGAACAAACTGTTGTATATGATTGTGATAGAATACTATTGTGCTATAAGAAATGATGAACAGGAAGCTTTTAGAAAAACCTGGAAAGACTTACATGAACTGATGCAAAGTGAAGTGAGTAGAACCAGGAGAACATTGTACACAGTAACAGTAACACGGTAACATTGCAAAATGATCAGCTGTGAATAACTTATCTTTTTTCAACCATACAAAGATCTAGGTAATTCCAAGGGACTTATAATGAAATTTACTATCCACCTTTAGAGGAAGAATTTATGGAGTCTGAAGGCAGATGAAAGCATATTTTTTTTTTGCTTTCATTAATTTAAAAAATTTCTTTTTTGGTCTGTGTTTTCTCTCACAGCAAGAATAATATGGAAATATGTTTTGCATGACTGCACTTGTATAACCTATATCAAATTGCCTGCCTTCTCAATGAGAGGAAGGGAGAAGAAGAGAATTTGGAACTAAGATTTTTTTAAACATGAATATTAAAAGTTGTTGTTACATGCAATTGGAAAAAATAAAATATTTAAAATTGAAAAAAGTCAGCTCAAGTGCCTCTTCTACAAGAGGCTTATCTTTATCTCTCTTGCTGTACAAGCTCCATCCCCCCTCCCAAGAAATTACTCTGCATATATTTTGTATTTGATTTTCTACATGTTGTTTCTTCACACTAGAATATAAACTCCTTGAGGGCAGGAACTATATGCTTTTGTCTTTTCATCATAAGTGCTTACTCACAGTGTCTGGTGTTTAGAAAGTGTCTGATGAATGCTTATTGTTTGTTAAATGCTTACTTTCTTCTGGGTGAGCTGGGTCTGGGGACATACTTCACAGAGAAGTTCGCAACTGAATTGAGATGAAGTAAGAAAGGCATTTCATTAAGAAGAGGTTGGAGTAAAGGAAGTATAAAAGGTCCATTCCAGGAAAAGGATAAGGGTTAGATGGAAATTATGATTAGCCTAATTTGTCTGGAAAATTTGAAGGAGATTCTATGCCTTTCATGACCTTATGGGGGTTTATCATTTCCAGAGGAGTTGCTCAGGCTAAAGAGTTCTAAATTCAACCCCAATCCAAAGAACCTCTACTCCCCTTTCACTCTTTATTTCAACCCACAGAGCTAAATGATACCCCTCTAACAGTTCCGCGATATTTCTCTCTGGGACAACTTGCCTATAGTTAGCAAAGCTCTTCTCCTAGGCAGCTTAGGTTTTGTTTCCCAGTGTCTCTGAACTGGCAAGCCAGCTGAGGTACGGATCTTTTTAAGAATTCAAGCACCTAGTAACCAAAAAATTCCATAACAGTCCTGTTTAGTTCCACAAAGCTTGACAGTGATCTTTTAATAGCTCTTACTACTGATAGAGACCCAGCAACAAACTTTTGAATGTGGAAAACAAAATAGTACTCTAGAGGACTCAATGAAGATGGCTCACTGGAAACTGGGAGAAGGAGGTACCTAGTATTTATGAAGGTTGTGGGAGGCCAGGGAAGGAGTAGATACTGAAGTCTCCATTGTTCAAATAGAAAAAATCCAGGCACCAAGAGGGGTCATGACTCAGTCACATATGGCATTGCTAGACCTCCTTAATTCCCAAGCTCAAGCCATCTCAACAACATAGCATTTTCCCTTAAGTGATCTCCCAGGACCCCTGGGATAAGGGGGGTAAGAAACTGAGAAGGAAAGGAGGTAAACACTATGCTAGTGAAAAGAATTCATGATGATGATGATTATCTAAAGCTCAAATTTTGTTGTGTGGCTGCAAGCCATGGAATGCTACAATCCCTATAGAATTAAAAATAAGTATTAGACCATTTATTGTGGGCTTCCCTTTTCTCTTCTTCATCCCCAATCCCCTTGACATCATCCCCTACTCTCCTTCTCCCTCTTTCTCCTCAGCTGAGAATCTTGCATCTTTACTGAAAATAGAGGCCACTTGATGAGCTTCTTCTTGTCTCATTCTCTTCATTTCAAAACTCCTTGACATCATTTCCTACTCTCTTCTCCATTCTCTCAATCTCTGACAAAAAAGTGACTCTTCTTTCCAAGGCAAACTTCTCTACATATGCTCTTGATCCTCTCCCCTCCCACCTTCTCTTGCAGATTTTACTTCAACCAACCACCTTCCCTTTCTAATGTTCAGTCTCTCCTCATGTACTTACTCCTTTTCTACAAACTTCAAACAATTCCTGGTCTTCCCATCTTGAAACACACACACACACACACACACACACACACACACACACACACACACACAACTTCACTAGACCTTACCATCCCCTCAAGTTACCATCCTACATCTTTCCTCCATTTCTCAAACTCCTAGAAAAATGTGTCCACTCTCTATTTACTTCCTCTTCTCTCACTCCTCAACGCTTTGAAATCTGGCTTTGAAACTGCTGTCTCCAGTGTTATCAGTAACCTACCCAAGGTGTCTCCACTGTGGAGGAAGAAGTATGTTCAATCTTACAGTTTCCCAATTTAACTAATAATTCTTGCTAATGGAGTGCTAAACTCATTTATTTCTATGCTGCTGAAACACTATAAGTATTATCAATACCCAATCAATTTTGGTGCTTTTGGGCAAAGTCCTGTCCTATTTATGACTCTGCCAAACATATTGCTTCCTCAGTTAACTCAGGAAACAGGGTATACATGGAAAAGGCCAGAGCCTCCATGTTTCCCTTGTCAATAACATATATGTATCTGAGAATTGCCTTATATTTGAAAGTCACTAAAATATGTGTTGAATAAAAACAATTGGTAATAAAATATTACCCACACAAAAGATGTAGTAATGTGTATTGAGCAGTCAGACTAAAAGTTAGGTGGTGGTAAGAGCATTAAATTTTGAGTTAGAACACCTGGGTTCAGGCCCTATGTAAGTCAAGTCACTTGCCTTCCCTGGGCCTCAGTTTCTTCATTTGTAAAAAGAAATTGAACTAGATTTTCCCTAAGATTCCTTGAACTTTAAAATGCTATGATTTTTAAGGCCAGTTCTACATGTAGGCAGAGTAAGAGCAGCTAGATCAATTTAAAGAACACTGCCTAAAGGTCCTTCTCAAAAATATCTTTATAGACAAAAGATTATTTCCTCTGAGTACGTACGTATTGATGAACTGCTTAAATCTTCTTTCAAAATGCAAATATGTTGGGAAGATTAATATATTAAGCAATTAACATTGTAATGTCAAATGGGTTAACTTATGCAAAGCCTTAGTAATCCTAGATACTTGGGAGTTATTACTACCAAATCATTTCTTACATCATAATAAAATAATGCTATCTATTAAAAAAAATTATCAGTGGTCTTTGAATTTTCAAATCCAGTGGGCCTTTTCTCAGTTCTTTTCCTTTTTTAAAAATCTCTTGGCAGCATTCAATACCATTGTCCACTTCCTCCTCTTGTATACTCTTTCTCATTTGGGTTTTCATGATACTTCTCTCTCCTAATTTCCTTCCTACCTTTCTGACTATTCTTTCTCATGATAATTATTGAATTATCATTCCTAATACGCCCCCTAACACTTGGTGTTCCTAAGGGCTATCTTGGACACTCTTCTCTTTCTCTCTACTTTGCCTTTTGATCTCTCTTTCTGTGACTTCACCAGTTCCCCTGGGCTTAATTATCATTTCTATGCAAATGACATACAGGTCTTTATATTCTAGTCCTTCATTACCAATTTCTATTTATCAACACATAATTAGGCAAAATAATTTCTAATAATTTTCTTTATTTCTTCTTCATATCTTGTAAGTTCATTTTTTTTATATTTTTAATACTGATAATTTGATTTGCTTCTCTTTTTACAAAATCAAATTAACTAGTGGCATATCTTTTTGTATTTAAAAAAATTTAGTTTTCCTTATTTAATTTATTTTTTTCTTTCAATTTTGTCACTCTTCTTTGATTTTCAATTTTGTTGTTTAATTCAGGGTTTAAATTAGTTGGTTTTCTAAGTTTTTTAATTGCATGCTCAATTTGTTGATCTATTCTTTCTCTCTTTCATTTATAAATTTGTTTAGATCTATAAATTTCCCCCAAGTACTGTTTTGAATCAATCCCTAAAATTTTAATATGTTGTCTCATTAGTGTCATTTTCTTTGATGAAATTATCTATTGTTTCTATGATTTGTCTTTTAATCCACTCTTTATTTAGGATTGAGTTATTTAGTGATTGACTAATTTTAAATTGTTTCTTCAGTAGCCTTTATTGACTATAACTTTTTGTTACATTGTCATCAGCAAAACATATATTTAATATTTTTGCTTTTCTAAATTTGTGGGATTTTCATGCCTTAATACTTGGTCAGTTTTTGTATAAGTGTCACAAATATCTGAGAAAATGTATAGTCCACTCTAGTGCTATTTAGTAATTGAAAGATATTTATTATATATAACATTTCTAAAATTCTATTCACATCATTAATTTCTTTTTTAGTTATGTTTTTGTTAGATTTGGCTAGCTCTAAAATGGTATATTAAGGTCACCCACTACTACACTTTTATTATCTATTTCTTCCTATAATTCATTTAGCTTTTTTTAAAAAGTATTTAGATGCTATGCCATTTGGTGAACATATGTTTAGTATTAGTTGTCAATGATACATTTCAGCATAATATAGTTTCCTTATTTATCTTTTAATGAAATCTATTTGTGCTATTGTCTTTTCTGATATCAAAATTACTAACTATGGCTTCTTTACTTTAGCACAAGTTTTAATAGACTGCTCTAGATTCTTATTTTAACCCTGAGTGAATCTTTATGTTTCAAGTATGTTTCTTGCAAACAACATATTGTTGGATTCTGCTTTCTTATCCATTCTGCTATTCTCTTACAATTTATGGGTGAGCTAATTCCATTCACATTTGCAGTTAGAATCACTAATTTCATACTCCCCTCCAACCTATTCTGTTGTATTTTTCCTCTTTTTGCTTTCTGCCTACTCTTTATAAAGAAGCGATGGGTAGTGAGAAGTGCGCTTAGCATTAGAGCTTGATGCAATCTGCTTTCACTCCTCTGACCCTCTTCTCTTTTCTTCACTTAGACCCCAATCACAAGTTCTTTCCTTTTTTTTTCCTTTTTAAATCCTTCTAGGTGGTCCATTCTCCATGGTTATTTTTCTCTGCTTATGATTAATCTTTTCCTGAATATACTCTCCTTCTTATTCTTCCCTTCTGGCTCTCCATTTTTATTTCCTTGTTGAATGAAATGTATTTTTCCATTTAATTTTCTCTCTCTCTCTCTCTCTCTCTCTCTCTCTCTCTCTCTCTCTCTCTCTCTCTCTCTCTATATATATATATATATATATATATATATATATATATATTCTAGCCTCCTTTGACCAGTTCAGAAAAAAGTAAAGCTTGAGTGTTGTTTACTTTCTCATCCCTACCTCCTTGTCAGTCAGTCAGTAAGTCAGTCAGTCTGTCAGCATTTCTTAAGTGCCTACCATGAGCCAGGAATTGTGCTATGTGCTGGAGATAAAAAAGAAAGGCAAAAACCATTCTTGCTCTCAAGAAACTCACTCTAATGGGGGAGACAGCATGCTACTTATTTTTATAGTCTTCTACTTCAACTCTTCTTCTTTTAACTGTCTGGTGCTTTTCTAGGTTATTGTGGAGTAGTTGTCAAGGTGGGGAGGTAGGGGTAGTGGGCTGTACTGCTTCCTCTTACTCCAACACACTGGCAGGTCTTTCCTCTAACTTCTTCATTTTAAAGATAAAGAATCTGAGTTCCAGAAAAGCTTTCCGAGCTTTGATGCAAGGTCACACATTTCACAAATAACAGAGTGAGGATTTAAACATATGTCCTCTGATTCCAAATGAGGACTTTTGTCATAGCACCACAACTATCCCCTTCCAAATCCAGTTCCTAGAAATGTGACTGTTTTGTGTCCTGGGAGGCATTACCTAATTCCCACAGGGATTTCTTGGACCATAGCTCTGCCTTGGATGTCCCCTCCCTGAGGAGACAGGGTTCAAAGTCATTGGGGAAGGTTAAGGAGAAACAGGTTGGAAAGCCTATGTTCAATTATGACTACTCTAAATTTCCCTCCATATCACACCCCTTTCCAAGATTATTCAATGGGAGTAATTCACTGTAGCAGTTCTGACCAAGATAGGAACAGGATGATAAAAACTAAATCTGAGGAATAAATGGAAAAGGAGGCACAAAAATAAAGGATCCAAGAATTCTTGACTTAGACTCAATCAGTAACGCGCATTTAGTAAGCACCTATGTGCCAGGCATAATACTTGGCTCTGTGGATACAATAACAAAAGTGACATGATCTCTTTCTTCAAGGAGCTTATATTCTAATGGAAAACTTGAATTTGAGTTCCAACTATGACACTGAACAGCTGGGTCATCTTGAGCAAGTCACTCCATCTTTCTAAGGCTTAATTTCCCTTAGGGATGATATGGTAACTGTCATCAAGTATTTGAAGGGAAGTCAAGGGAAAAGTGGATTGACATTGTTCTGTTTGGTCTCTGAATGCATACCTAGGACAGTAAGTTCTAAAGAAAGGAAGATTTAGACTCTCTGGGGAGAGCTATACAAAGGTAGAATGGCTTGCCTTGGGAGATAGTGAGTTCCTCATTTCTGAAGATATTCAAGTAGAGAGTGGCTATTTGCTAGCAATATTAGAGAAAGGATTCCTCTTCAGAAAAGAGTTAGATTTAAATGAGGGTAGGGGATGGTGCTCAACATCTGCTGCTTAACTGGATTTGAATAATAAAATATAGTTGTCCAAAGTGTATATTATCCAGACCTTCCTAAATTGCAAGGAAGGAAATAAATAAAAGATATAAAGATATATATGGGGGTGAGGCAGAGGGTAGAGGAAAAAGAGTGTGCAAAAAGAAACATGAAAGAACTTGCTTTTAGCTATGAACAGCACAGCCAATTATAACTTGTTCAGCTGAACTCCCCTAATTTTTTAATCCCTACTGATTTTCAATTTGGAAGTATTAAGTACTTGCCTGCATGAAGTACTACATAAAATGTCCTACCCTGCAGGGGGTTTCCAAACTAAAATGAATGATGAGAAAGGGATACACAGAAAGAGGATTCAAACACCTAAACAAATGTTAGCAGATATACAAATTAAGACAGGCATATGCTATTAAATAGAAATAGAAGGGGAAATACCTGCCATGATGTGGTGAGTAAGGAGAATCTCTAGTGGGGCTGGAACCACTGGGACCTTCTCCCATCCCTTTACCCTAGGGGTTGTCAATAATAACTCACATTGGCAAAGCACATTATGTACTAGGTCTCAGTTGATCCTCTCAAAAACCCTTTAAAATAGATAGTAATATTATCCTCCTTTTATAGAAAAGAAAACATGAATTAGGGAAATCAAAGGCCTTACCTGCAGTCACCTAGCTAAGTATCCAAGGTGGAATTTGAACCTAGTTTTTCCTCATTCTACATCCAGTCCTCTATCTCCTATGCCACTTTGCCTCGGAAGTAGAGATAGGATATTTTTTAAAAAAAAATATCAACTGACTGCAAATTTCCATATGAATCTCTTAATAGAATTCGAAGGTGAGTTTTCTCATTTACAGAATAGCACCTTATATTCCCAGCATGTAGCACTGTGTTCCACACATTTTTTAAAAAAAATCCTGACTTGTGACTTCATTGTTACATTAAGCATAAAAAGAGGAAACTCCTTCAACCAATGCATACTCCTAGCTGCTCTGCAACTTATTTTCTTAGACAGTTGCCTTGGGCATTTAAAGGTTAAGTGACCAGCCTAAGGTCATACAGCTAGTATGTATCAGATATGGGTACTGAATTTAGGTCTTCCTGATTTTGAAGCTGGTCCTCTACCCAAAATGCCATGCTGACTCTGTTTTCCACACAATAAATGTACGAAAAACTTACTGTTTGCTGAATGAGATGATGGGACTAGGGGTGGGGATTATGTATGAAGAACAATAGTAGCTCCTGGACATATTTTTCACCTACCTGCTGTGACTATACTATATTCCCAAAGAATAACAGTGAATGCCATTGTTGAAAAGCCATAAGGTGTTGACCTAGGCTACTACTTCATCTCCCTGTTCTGAAAGCCAGACAGTTCTGGCATAAAGGATTTGCTTTCCTGTGTGTTTTTCTATTTGGTGTTGGGGGAGTGGGTAAAGGGAAATTGTGGGAAGGGAGAGTTGGAAAGATTTTATCATCCTCCTTCCCAATGAATCATATATGCCTTAGGGAGGCAAAGATAGGGCCACAGCAGTTTTCTTCCATGAATTCCAATTCAGGGCCCCTCCTACAGTGTAGGAGATGGGGGACAGAGCAGCTGAAACATGAACAATCAGCACAGCTGGGATCCCTTTCCTACTCTCTGGCTGCCCAGGCAGCCTCTAGGCTTTCTGTTCTGAGATTTATCTTCTGTTCAAGATTTATATGCCATGAAAGATTAGCATCCTTCTTAGCCTAACTACTCTCCATAGATTGGAGACCATGGGTGTTACAGAAATATGTAGATTAAAAAGACTTCAGCAGGATAGAAACCATTCAAAGAGAGGATATGAACTTTTATATTTCTTCACCCAAGCTTTCCTTTTGAATTCTTGGTTTCACATTTCTTTGTATCCCTGGTGCTTAGCACAGTGCCTGGCACATGATGTGAGCTTAATAAATGTTTGTTTACTGAATCTCTGTTGAAGAATGAGAAGCTTGAGATGATTTTTCAGCTCTGAGAGGCCAACTCAGATGATTTCTGTGCCCTGAACTTGCCCTAAGGGCAGGGCTTGAAGAAAAATGATCAAGTGTCCCAAAGATAGGATAGCTCTTGGATTATATTTCCTGGACGGTTTGGCATTGTGGTCTCTCATTAATTCATTTTGTCTTCACTGGAATATATTCTTGTCATTTCTATTCCCTATTCTCTTCCTTTCCCACCTTGGGGTCATGGGGCTGCAATACCTACATGGGTCAATGTGGTATTACATTGTGTTAGAGGAGGGTAATATGTGAAAACAGGAATAATAGCCAAAAGTTGGAGATTCAACTTCTTGGTGGCACTTTCTGTAACCTCCAGCCTTTGATTCTTTTCAGGACTTGGGGATAAGTCACAGCTTTAATAAACATATTTGTGTATATATATATATGTATACATATATACATACATACATACATGTATATATTTCCATGATATATAACAATACATTTAAAATATATACATATATTAAATAAATATATGTATATATATATGTGTGTGTGTGTGTGTGTGTGTGATTGTGTATATAGTGTCATTCAGTCACTGAGTCATTAAGTCATTCAGTTTCCAACTCTTCATGATCCCATTTGGAGTTTTCTTGGCAAAGATACTGGAGTGGTTTGCCATTTCCTTCTCCAGTTTATTTTGCAGATGAGAAAACTTAAGCAAACAAGGTTAAGTGACTTACCCAGGGCCATGCAGCATTAAGTATCTGAGACCAGATTTAAACTCAGGAAGATGAGTCTTCCTGACTCTAGGACTGGTATATTCCTTGATGCAGCCATGGAGACAACTTTCTTTAATATTTCTCTGTTTATCAGCATCAAGCAAGGCATAAATCAGAGAAAGACTTGCTAGAGGTGTGCATCACTATCATAGAGGATGTCCTGAGCAGAGTCCAAATGGAAGAAAAATTCCCTGTAGGTAGCAAAGTCTTCTAGATGTTCATTTTTTCTGGATGACTTAGTGCTTATGGTACCAATGTCCAGTACTACAAAACTGCTTTAATGAGCTCTTTGGTTACTCAGAAGAGATCAGCCACAATGGAAAATCTCGAAGGATATAAAGAATGCATTTTGTCCATACTCTGACATATAGTTAGATTGGCAACCCATTGAATTAATCCATCAGTACATTTATCTTGGACAGGCACTGCAGGTAGACAATGAATAGTGCTTAGAATCAAATAAAAGAGTGGGCTAGACTGCATTTAGGAAATTTAGTGCCTTCAGCAAGCCCAAGCTTTTAAAACTGCATGTTGTAACAATATCTCACACCATATGCTACAATCAACTAAAAACAGATATGTGATGTGAATATTAATGATCACACTATAAAAGAATTAGAAGAAATTCAAATAAGGTACCTTTTACAACTATGGCTAGTGGAGAAACAAGGGATAGAGGCTATCACAAAAGATAAAACAGAGCACTTTGATTATATGATTAGAAAGATTTTTGCAAACAAAATTAGCATAACTAGATAAGTGGTCAGTGTAGAAAAATATTTGCATCAAATGCCTCCAAAAGGACTCAGAACAAAAGATATGTAAGGAACAGCTAATAAAACACCAAGGATTTATTAAGTACTTACTATCTGTCAGAAACTATGCTATTTGCTTGAAAACTAGGTTAAAACAAATTTATAAGGACCAAAAATGATTCCTGTGATGGGTGACAAAAGGATTTGATCAAAAGTTCTCAAAGATAACTTTGGACTATTAACAATGATATGAATGATTGTTCCCAATCACTAAGAGAAATGAAAATCAAAATAACTGTGATATTTCACCTCATACTCAACAAATTGGCAAAGATGGCAAAAGATTGAAACAATCAATGTTAAAGAGAGTTGTGGAAAGATTGGAACACTGATACGCTGTTGGCAGAATTGTAATTGGTCCAGTCATTCTGAAAAGAAATATAGAATTATGTTAAGAAAATTACTCAGATATCCATAGGCTTTGTTCTGGGGATCTCACAATTAGGCAGATATCCCAATGAGGTGAATTTTTGTGGTATCAAAGAATTGAAAACAAAGGATTCAAAACAAAAAATTGAAAACCCAGGAATTGGAAAATGGATGAACAAGTTACAGTTTGTGAATGTAATGGGTATGACTATACTATAAGAAATTATCAATATGATGAAGAACTGGTAAAATCTATATGAACTGATGCAAAGTGAAGTAAGCAGAACCAGGAAATAACAAACATAATTATACTGTTGTTGCTCAGTCATTTCAGTCATATTTGACTCTTTGTGATGTCATTTGGGGTTTTCTTGGCAAAGATATTGGAGTGACTTGCCATTTCCTTCTGCAACTCATTTTACAGATGAAGAAACTGAGGAAAACAAGGTTGAATGACTTGCCCCGGGTCACACAGCTATTCAGTGTCTGAGGTCAGATTTGAATGCAGGAAGATGAGTCTTCTGACTCCAGGCCCAGAACTCTATCCATTGCACCACCTACTATGCAAATGGAGAAAAAGCCAAAACAAGACTATCGAAAATAAGATGCTATATAATTACTAAATTTAACTTCCAAGAAGAGATATGAGAATGTTATTCTCATCCTTCTTAACAGAGGTAATGAAATACGAGTGCAGAACACTGAAAATGATTTCATACATGGTTGATGTTGACTACTTTTGGCAAACTGTTGGTTTTTCCTTTAATCTTTTTTTATTCTTAGTTATATGGGATGGCTCTGGAACAGAAAAAAGGAACAGATATGTTGGAAAATGTAGGTGATATTTTTAAAAGATGTCAAGAAAAATAAATAAAAATGAAGTCCACTGAGACAAAATAAAAGGCTACATGTTGCTATACCATTTATGAGAATGACCTACAAATATATCAAAAGCATCTTTCATGTTGCCTGACACAAAAACCCATTTAAAAAAAATCAATATTCTCCTAGTGACATTATACAGCTATGATTAAAGAAACACCACAATTACCAAAGAATTAAAAATAACAGATCACCCAAAAGGGATTGGTTTTCTCTCCAAAAAGAAGGGTTCTCATTCGAAAGAGTGAGGGGCAAGGAGAGGTATATAGACTGAGGTATATTATCTGGAATTACTAATGCATGAAAAGTGATGCAAAAAATATGTTTCAGGAAATATAGTATCAGAAAAGTGCTAATCACTTGGTGAGAATGAGGGATAGCAAAAAAAGAATCTGAATGCTACTGTGGTGATCCCCAAAGATTAAAAGACCTAGAGGAAGGTCTCTTGCATATTAAGAAGTCCTTTATGGAAAACTGATGGGGGCACAAGGATAAAAAGTGAACAAGATGAAAAGGTGTGGATGGGTTGTGATCTGTACTGGTGGAAAGAATATCCATGTTAATGAAATCACAGTGCTTTAAAATATTCATTCTATCAAACCAGATTCTTTTTTTTTCAGTAAAAAAGCGGGAAATTGATCTCTTATGTTCCCTACATCAGGCTACTTGGTGGTGCAGTGGAAAGAGTACTTGGCCTGGAGTCAGGAACATTCATTTTCCTGAGTTCAAATTTGGCCTCAGATACTAGCTGTGTGACCCTGGACAAGTCACTTAATCCTGTTTGCTTCATCTATAAAATGAACTAAAGAAGGAAATGGCAAACCACTCCAATATCTTTGCAAGGAAACCCAAGTGGGAACATGAAGAGTCAGACATGACTAAAACAACTAAAGAAAAAAAACAACAAAATTCCCTATGTCTCTCTGTCAGTTGTGTGACTTTGAAGGTTGCTCTACTGTAGAAAATCACATGGGAAAGCTTTAAGGTTCCCATCCACAGTTTCATGGAGGAGACCCTCAATACTTGCACAGGCTAGTCTCATAAAGATTTTGTAGTAATGAGAAAATAATCATACCAATCAATAGTTAACTTTCTTCCTGTTTGCCATTTAGGAGCAACAAAATTGTCCATGAATTCTTCTATTGTTTAAGAGTGTTTTCCCCACCTTGAAAACTGAATTTTCAGTATCTTTACAGCTGTTACTACTAGCACTAATATGCTTTTGATTAGATCTAGTTACTTCTCTCAAGATTACAATTTTATATTTATGATGTGTCAGGCATCATAAGTATTAGGGATACAAAAAAGGGTGAAAACCCAGGCCCTTCCCCCAAAGAGCTTATATTCTAATGGGAGAAAGATGATCTGCAAACAACAATATACTACACACACACACACACACACACACACACACACACACACACACACACACACTCACAGGCATACTATAAAAAGGGAAGTAAACTCAGTCGGGGCTCATGAACTCACAACATTAGACAATCTCTCCTCTAGCAGTAAACTGGACCAGAAAAGGTGTCTTGCAAAATGCCTGATATGAACTGTCTTGAAGGAAGACAGGAAAGCCAGAGGAAGAATATTCCAAGCATGAGTGACAACCAGTAAAAAGGAAAGCTGGGAGATGGAATTGTGCTTGAGGAACAGTAAGAAGGTCAATGTCGTTGAATTGTAGAGTGTGAGGTAAAATGTAAAAAGACTGGATAGGGGTTGAGCTGTGAAAGGGTTTAAAAGCCAGAAGGTTTTATATTTGATCCTAGAGGTAATATTCACTAGAGTTGGTTGAGTTTTAAAAGCTTTTGCATGCACAAAATCAATAAAGATATCATTAGATGAGGGGAAAAAAAGATTACAATTTTACTGGCACAGCTTTCAAGAGCCCAGACTCCCCATCATGAGGCACCAATGCTGCAGTGGAAGCAGGGGTGGGGAACTTCAGGCCTCAAGGCCACGTGTGGCCCTCTAGGTCCTCAAGTGTGGATCTTTGACTGAATCCAAACTTCACAGAACAAATCCTTTTAATAAAAGGACTTATTCTATAAAATTTGGACTCAGTCAAAAGGCTATACCCAAGGACATAGAAGGCCACATGTGATCTTGAAGTTCCAGGTTCCCCACACCTGGGAAAGAGTCTTGCATTTAGAACCAGAAGATCTGCACTTGAATCATGACTTTGCCACTTACCACTTATGTGACCTGGGGCAAGTAATTTCATCTCTTTGGTTCTCATTATTTTCATCTGTAAAATAAGGGCATCCAACTAGATGGCTGTTAGCATTCCTTTCAGATCTATATCTATGATCTGATTATGAGGCATTGGAGTAGGAAAACTGTTCTTAGATGATGGAAGCATCCTATTAATAAGTTGATCTATTTGACTCATCTTTCAATTTAGAAAGTTAATTTCACAGAATCATAGAATCTCAGAGTCAGAAAGGACCCCAAAAGTCATCTGGTCTCAATCATTTTAAATAGGTGTATTCTCTATAATAAACCTGGTCATCCAGTCTCTACTTCAATATCTCCAGCGATGGGAACTCACTACCTCCAAAGTCAGTTCGTTTACTTTAGGACATCATTTTAGGAAGATCAGACTATATTTCAGGTTCAATCCCTTCCTGTCACTCAACTGTCTATCCAGGCCATCTGTAGGGTCAATGCAATATTCATAGTGCCAATGGTCACTATAAAAATACCTGCATAGTGCTCAATTGCAAAATATAAGACTCCCCATATAGAAGACAGAAGCAAAACATTTATTCAGACACCAGAAAAACAAATCCCCAAACCAGTAAATAGAGTCTACCATAGTAGCAAAGAAGTTAATAAGCCATAACAGTACAGAGAGTCATAGCATCCTTTAGCCTTTCCACAAACCAACACAAATCTCGCTGTCACAGCAGGTGGCAAACACCAACTTTTACTCACAAGCTGAACTGTCTCCCTTGGATGCACCTCTTCTCCCAACCCTGTCTAGCTGCTCTAACTCCCAGCTTCCTGTGGGCTCTACTCTACCCTTCAGCAAACTCCTCCCACCACAAGCTCCATGTGATTACATTCAGTCTATTAGGGGGCAGGGTATATTTTCAAAGCAGGGAAGGTCTTCAAATTCCCTTAGGCTTATTAAGGGGCAGAGAAGATTTTCAAATTCCTATTCCCATTATACCATCTCACCATCTTCACTTTGCCACTGATCTGGTTCTCTCTATCTGTTCCAGCACCCTTCACACCAAATTAAATTCCTGGATCTTTATACCTGGGTCTTTCTGAATCCATGAGGTAGTCCCTGGGGAAGTGAATTCCTACATATTCAGAATTCCTTTCTAATTCCCCACCCAGCAGATTGGTAACTGAGTGTGTGCAAACTAGACCACTATTCATTAAATCTCCTGGCTAATCATTGAGATTCTAGATTATGCTTCAGCTTCCTATCCCATACAGCCACTTAGGCCATCCATGATAATGATCTGCCTTACTGCTCTTTCTCCTCCTCCTCTTCCTTGTTCCTCCTCTTCTTTAGAATAAAACTCCCTTCCATGGTTAGCTCTCCCCTAAATGTATTATCCTATCTTTTCCTATTAGATTGTAAGCGCCTAGAGGGCAGACTATCCTATATTTTTACTCTTTGTTTCTTGAGTTTTTAGCATAGTACCTGGCATATAGCATGCACTTAATAAATGCTTTTTTCCCCTTTCTTTCAGTCATTCATTCATCTTTCTCATGTCAAACATAAATTTCTCTCTATTACAATTCGTATCCAGTTTTCCTAGTCCTGACCTCTGGGTCCCAGAATAACAAATCTATTTCCTCTTTCCCATGATGACCCTTCAAACACTTGAAGAGATCTAGCATGTTTCCTAAATCTTCTCTCTTCAAGGAGAAACATCCCCATTTCCTTCAGATGATCTTCATATGATGTGATCTCTAGTGGTCTAGATCTCTCCAATAGTGTACCAATTACTATCCAAGTAGGGCAACATCATTGTGTCCTTTACCACTTAGCTTTGCTTTTGACTCTACCAGTTGGTTGTTTCCAGAGTGAATAGAAGCCACATCTGGCATTTCTTCACCCCAGAAGCCTCCAAGGTAGTGGCAATTTCAGCTTCCCAATAATTCAGGCTCTTAGTTCAGAAGAAATTGTCACCTTCCAGAAACAGTCACCTTCCAGAGAGATTGCCACTCAGAAAAAAGCCCCTCTGAGCATTTATAAGCCCCAATACTCAGTGAGTACAGGAATAGTTGTATTATACTTTGTTTATTACTGACTCTTTACAGCTAAAACTCTTGAAAAATCCCTGTAGAGATGGCAAGTGACAAGAATAAGTTTTCCTATTTATTATTCTGTAGGGGATCTCCTGGATCTTCTCCAATTTTAATTTCTGTGATTTTCAGAGTAGCTGTCCCCAATAAGTTGTTGCCCTCCACATGTGCATGGTGACAGCCTGGTCTGTCAATATTTATTTTCAAGCTGCTAATATTGATGCGTCAGAGCCAACAACCATTCTCAGTCTGAACTTAATGGTGGGGTGGAAAATGAAAGTAGACAGGCTTAGTAGGAACTACTGCCAGGAAATAGATTCTGATCATTAGAAACACACACCAGGGCACTCCGATTCTTTTCCACTGTGTCAATTTGGGGCAGTTATTGCTAATAGTACAAGGCACCTGGATGATGGCAGGGACCATATCACATTTATTGTTGTATTTTCTCCCTTCTGCTCTTTCCTTACTCCTAGCATAGTACTGGGTCTCACATACAGTAGGTACTAAATAAGTGGTTGTTGAAAGAATATGTATGGGTTATATACAGAGCAAATAAGCAATATGCCACATCTAGAACTTAAACCATTCCTGAAGCTGATCACTATACATATGTAATGATCCCTATATTCCACACAACTAACTATTTACTCTGCCAGTAGAAAGAAGAGGGCAAGCTCCAAGCTGGCTCTGTTTCAAGGTCAGGGAGCTATAACAGATTAAAGAGATTCCTAACCTTCCCAAGGATAACTTTTTGAGCCTTTTTGCTTGAGGAAGGTGCAATTGTTCCATGGTAAATGGAGAATGCCCCTGAAGGTAAGGGAAATTAAGGCTATTCTGAGGTAGGGTTCTTTGCACATTCTTTGCAGAATGGCCATCTAGAGGAAACAGTTATTTCCCAATTTGAGCACAGTAGTATTGGACATTTCAGGACTAGCACCAGGGTTTGAGAGCCGAATTCAATCTTTCTCCTAGTTGTGACACATGCTGCTCTCTAATACACTAGAGACTTTGTTTTTTCTTATCTAGTGAGATCCCATTTAATTTATTCCCAAGACAAGCACTGGGCAAAACATGTGTTTATACTGATTTTGAGTATAAACCAAGCCCTAAGTCTAATTAAAGCCCATTGCTACTTATCCCACTACTTCATAAATGGTGTGGTCAAGACAGGTCAGTATGTGTGGTCTTTGTTGTTCATCCTTTGTTTTTGAAAAGAACCAGTGACATCATGGAAAGATGTCTTGATTTGCATGTGAATTAGACTTAAGTGAGGCAGAGTTACACAAAGTCATAAGCTTCACTCTCTTTTCCAAAGTTATCAAAGTCCAGTAGCAAGACAAAAGTCAGGATGATTGGGACCGCCTGGGACGCAGTGAATGACTTTGATGTTTTTGATGTCTAGCCAAGCTCTAAGCACTCCACAGCGACTGCTTCAGTCACCTTCATGGCCACTAGAACAAATTGTTCTCATCCACCCATTCAACCAGGGGAAGTTTTTACATGCTTGGGGTAGACATTACCCTACCTCACTGCTGGGTTTGAGGTCCATCAGTTACCCTCAGTCTGGTTTAGCCTATCTGCCAAGATGATTTTTACCAAGGTGTGGCTGCTGCGCGTGCTACAGCTTCTTAGAACTCCAATTGAGAGGGTGAAAGGTGGACACCAAAGTTGGATGAGCAGTCCATGAGGCCCAAGGGAAAAAATGTCTTATTCCTCTTTCTTTTATCTACTGTGCTGTTTCCTATTCTTTCCTACCTATCTTAATCCTTTCTGACTTCAAGGCAAATGTATTTTATTAATTTAATTTATTATCTATTAATTTAACCAGAGCATTTCATCACCCAAACACTCGCTTATAAAAGCTCAGCATCAGTGAGGCATCAGACAGACATGCCTATGTGGCACTAGAAAGTCTCCCTAAGAACATCAAAGATTTTGAGCTATCAGGGACTTTCAAGGTCATCTCATTTTGCCTCTTAATTTATGAATCAAGAAACTGAGTCCCAGAGAGGTAAAATGGTTTGTTGAAGGTTAAACAAATAAAAATGACAGAACCAGAACTTGAACCCATGCCCTCTAACTCTACCTCAGTATTTCTATACATCAAAGACCATCTACCTTTGCATGTATTCAGGTTATCCTTATGAAGATTAACCCTTTACCAATGATAGCCTAAGACACCCTAACCCAAACAGGAAGTTTAAAAACTCCATCTCAGTCCCAGAGGAGCACCCACATTATCTGAATTTTGAATAGAAAAAACTACTTCTCAACAACATCTGAAACTGGATGACCCATAAGCATTTCAAGCTCAACATGTCCAAAATGGAGTTCATTAGCTTTTCTTCCAGACGCTCCTTCCTTCCCACTTTCTAGATTATTGTTGATGGCACCACTATCCTCCTAGTGAAACATGTATGCAGCCTTGGTGTCATCTTTGGTTCCTTGCTCTCATTTATCCTTCATATTCAATCTGTTTGTCAAATCTTGTCATTTCTATCTTAACAAATCTATCTGTCTATCTATCTATCTATCTATCTATCTATCTATCTATCTATCTATCTCCTTTTGTAAACCATCACTCTCATTGAGACTTTCATCACCTCTCTACTGAACTCCTGCAATAGCTTTCTAACTGGTTTCCTTATCTCAGGGTCCTCTCACACCAATCCAACCTTCACTCAGCTGCCAAAGGGATTTTTTCTAATGTATAGGTCTTACCATTTCTTTCTCTCTCTCTCTCTCTCTCACCCAGCAAGGTCTACCTTATTACCTTCAGGATCAGAATCAAATTTAAACTCCTTTGGCATTGAAAACTCTTTATAACTTGTTCTCTTCCCATCTTTCCAGTCTTCTTATACTTTACTCTCGTCCACACATTATGTTCCAGCATTATGTTCCTGCCATACTCTCATATCCACTTCATATTTTCCTGGACTTCCTTCAAGATTTGGCTCAAATCCTGTTTGTTACAGAAAGTCATCTCTGCTCCCTCAGCTACTAATACTTTCTCCTTTCAGATTACCTTTTGTTTACTCTCTCTCTCTCTCTCTCTCTCTCTCTCTCTCTCTCTCTCTATATATATATATATATATATATATATATATATATAGTATGAACCTAGTTGTATCCCTAGTGCTTTGTATCATCCCTGGCACATAGAACATATTTAATACATGTGTCTTGGCTTGAAAGGGAGAAGACAACATGGTTATCAGAACTGGGCAAAGTCTTATCTTCATCTTATTAGCTATGTGGGGATGATCAGTTCCTTAGCACACCTTAATGTCATTGGGGGAGGAATTGGATTCTCTTGAGGGCTCTGTTTTGGAGTGTTGAGCTTGGAATACTTATAGGACATCCAGTTTTAGAACATTCAAGAGGTAGTTGGAGATATGTGACTGTAACAGCTCAGGAGAGAAACTCAGGCTGGATATATAGGTCAGGAAATCTTTCACATGGAGATAATAATTAAATCCATGAAAAATAAGATCTGATCTAATAAGATCAATAGCTCAAGAGGTTCTATACCCTACTCAGAACATTTCAGTATAATATCCTATTGACACTAATTAGTTCGTTTTAAACCAAGGGGCTCTGCCTCTTGCTACCTATATGTCCTTAGGAAAGTAACCTCACCTCTCACCACTGTGTACTCACTCGAAAAATCCAAATCCTGGCAAAGATGTTGTATCTGTCATCATGTCATTCTCCCTCTTTCCTCAAGGAGTTCAGCACCTGGATCACCATCTTTCTCCTCACTAACTTCTGCCCTTCCACCAGGAGTCTACAGCATCCATGTCAATCCTTTCTCATACTTCCTACCCTCCCAATTCTTCAATCCTTAAACCCATTGTGATACCTAACAGGATTAGAAAGGTAACTTTGCTTTAATATACATTGTTAATATGTGTGTATAAAGAAATAGCTTTCAGATGGGATTTAGACAGTTTCAGACAAGGAATGATGTAGTATAGAGGTGAGAACTCAAGTCTCTTCCAACAATGCAGAGTGATGCTATGATTGTATTGAAATAGTTTAATGTTATAAAGAGGCAGAGAAAAATATTCTATTTATTTTTTAAAACTAGAAAAATTTAAGTGCAAAGAAACAGAAACTATAAGAAAAAATATAGGCCTAGGTATGGTTTGAAAAGGACCTTTGATTTGATGGGGAAATTTGAAGAGTTACAATTTTTTTTAAGTAAATGTAAAATAAAATAAAGGTGTGTCCCTGAGAGTTAGGAGACTCTCATTTAAGTATGGGAATTTAAAAAGAAATATGAGAGAAAACTACAAGAAGAAACTAAAGAGAAGAACTGGAGCAGAGAAGGGGGAGAAGATCTTGAAAGGAAGCTTTGTCAGGGTTGTGGCAGTTAGAAGCATTCAGCTGATAGATGTCAAGTGAGTTATTCTTGATTTGTTAGAGAAAGAACTGACTTCATTGACCAAGAGCTCCAGTGATGCTATGCCACACTACCACATAGAAGAAGAGATGAAGCTTCTTATAAGGATGTGTTCCTTTCTGCTGCCTTATTTGGCAGGGAGAAAAGGAAAGGAAAAGAGGTGACTTTGCAATTGCTCTGGTATCTTGGTGAGTTTACTTAAAGAGTCAACCTGAACTATGTAACTGTTAGGTCTGTACTGACTGGACAAAACAACCAAGTGAATGAATGACTAGCCAGGCTAGTATTGGCTGTACAGCAAAGAGAGGCTGTCTGATGAACTTTACAGTTATCTGTTACTTACATTAAGAGCTATAAGACTTTTACATTTTCTTTTAAGTATAAAGACTAATGAAAGAGGTTATAAATACTTTGTTAAAGTATGGAAGAGATTTCCTCAGATAAGAGACGGCATGAAGTCAAATGGTAAGCAAATGAGCAGTTTCCGTGATACAGGTATTCCTGAAGGACTGATAACATTGAAGCCTGTAGTCCAGAGTTATGAGTTACTCTAAACACATAAGTTTTTCTCCCCCATATGTTTCCCTGTCAGGTTCCTGTAGATGTATGCTTGTTTATCACCATAGATCCTAAGTGCATCGGTAGGAGATTTTGATCTGTATTATAATGTATTTTATTATTTTTTCCCTTGCTTAATATATTAATATCTATAGTTTTTTGTTTTTATTAAGTAAATGATTATATTTAAGATCTAACAGTGTCATTAATATGAATGGCTTTTTATGTAAATACCACATACTGTATAGATGAATTACCTTGTGAATGGCTACTTATATACATAGAAAAGCCAACAAGCATTTACTAACCCCTTATTATGTCAGATGGGACTCAAGAGCTAGAGTGGTAAGAGGAGAAATGTATCTCTCTTAAATAGGGTTACCCCTAAATCCTTAGAGGATTTGAATACAACTGTGGAGGTGGTCTGTCTATGGAAACTTAATGGAGTGAATGAACCAAATCCAGAAAGTGGGACTTAGACTCACTCTATTTGAGGGGTATCTTATATAACATTATGAAGAAGTTTATACCCTACATTTTAGCCTCACTATAATGTCACATTATATTGTTATGTTAGAACACCTTTGGTACACATCAGGGGCATTTATTAAGTGCCTATCATGTGCCAGGAGCTGTACTAAGTGTTTTACAATATTATCTCATTTGATTCTCACAACAATCTTGAAAAGAAAGTATTGTTATTATCTCTATTTTACTGTTGGGGCAACTGAGACAGAGAGAGGTTAAGTGACTTGCTCAGGGTCACACAGCTAGTAAGTGTCTGAGATGAGATTTAAACTCAAGTCTTTCTGACTCCAGGTCCAGAGCTCTGACCACTGTGACATATGACTACCTCTAATTATCAGGCTGATAGGGATGGTCATACCCTGGATATTACCAGTGTTCCATCCCTTAATTAGAAACTCAAACATTCCTGTATCTGACAAAAACATTCTATCATTCTATTTCCCCTCTGCCTTACCTCTCCTAAACATATTTTCTACCTTTATTTAATCTCCCCATCTATCATTTAGTATTTTCTCAGCCCTGTTCTGACTTCACTTTCCTCCTTCCCCTACTGTGAATCAGTTAAACGTATACTGTCATCTACTTCTGAATCCTTGGTCCCATTGTCCCATCAAAGTTCTTCCTTTGCCAATCCATGCACTACTTCTGATTCTACTCACATGATGCTGAATAGAGCTGTAGGAAGTCACACAACTATGCCGCCTAGTTTCACTATAAATTCTTATTATACAACTTCAACTGAGCCCTTGCTACAACAAAGCAATCCTTTTATTACTCCATCACTGATTCTTTATCTGATTCCCACAGAAACTATTTCAAATCTTTTCTTCTTACCTCAAGCCTCCCACACCTTCTCACACTTTCTCAGAGGAAGACCTCACCTCTTATTTTTCTGAGAAAATTGAGACTATTTGCCCTTCTCCCTTTCTCTTCATCTCAAAACCCTTTAACATCACCCCTCACTCTTTGCTCCCTACTTACAGTCTCTGAAAAAGAGATGGCCTTTCTTCTTGCTAAGGTTAGCTCCTTTACATGTGCCATTGATTTCATCCTCTCTTGTCTTTTCCAGAATACTGCTCCTTTTTTCCTAACCATCAACTTCTTCTAATTTGCTAATTTTTCCTTTACTGCCTTCAAACATGCTCTAGTCCAGGGGTGGGGAACCTGGAGCCTCAAGGTCACACGTGACCTTCTAGGTCCTTAGGTGTGACCCACACCCTAGTCTCACTCATTTCTTAAAAAAAAACCAACAAACCCCAAGACTTTTAAGACCCTCAAGCTATTGTCCTAGATCTTCCTTCCCTTTCTCAGATAAACTCTTAGAAAAAGTTGTCTATGCTCACCGATTCTACTTCCTCTCATTTCACTACTCGGTGCTTTACAATCTAACTTTCAACCTTGTCACTGAACTCAAATTGTTTTATCCAAAGTTAGCAATAATCGCGAGATAGCCAAATATGATGTGTTTTTTCTCAATCTTCATCTTCCTTTAGCTCTCTATTATATTTGACATGTTAACCACCCTCTCTACTGGATAATCTTTCTTCTTTAAGTTTTTGTGACCTATATTTCTCCTACTTCCCTTCCTACTTGACTGACCGCTCCTTCTCAATTTCCTTTGCTGATACATTATCTATAGTATATCCCCTGTCAATGTTCCCCAAAGCTCTATCCTAGGCCTCCTACTCTTCTCTCTATATACTCTCTTTCATCAGTGACCTCATCAGTTCCTATAGGTTTTAATTATCTTCTCCATGCAGATGATTGCCAGATCTTGATATTCAATCTCCATCTCCTCTGAGTTTAATTCCATATCTCTAACTCAACATGTCCAAAACAGAGCTCACTATCTTTCCTCCTAAACCCATTCTTCTGCCAAGATTTCCTGTTTCTGTTGCTAGTACCATCATTCTTCTAGTCTTTCAGATTTGTAGATTTGGCATTTTCCTCAACTCCTCACTCTCCTTCATCCCACATATTCATTTTTTAAACTTTCTCTACAATTTCTCTTTCATCTGACTTTTTTTTCCTACTCCTATAGCCACCACTTGGGTTTGGACCTTCATTATCTCTTGCCTAGATTATTGCAATGGTCACTTAATTGGCCCCCCTGCCTCAAGTCTTTACCAATTTCAGCTTATCTTCCACATTGCTGCTTCCAAAATGATTTTCCTTAAGTAAAGATCTGCCCATGACACCTATTCAATAAATTCCAGTGGGTCCCTATTGTCTCTGTGATAAGGTCTAAACTCCTCTTTGGAGTTTTTACAACCTGTCCCTGACTCATTTTTCCAGCATCATTTCACATTACTCTATCTTCTGAGATCTAGAACTGGTCTCTCTGCTCCTCACAAATAATACTTCATTCCCCTTCTTTGCACTGGCTATCTCCCATACTTAGAATATGCTCATTATCTCTGCCTCATAGAATCCCTGACTTCCTTCAAGACACAGTTCAAAGACCATCTTTCTACACAAAGCACGGTAAATAGAGTACTGTGCCTGACATATTGTGGATTCTTAATAAGTGTTTATTGATGGATTAAAAGGAGCTAGACTAGGAGATCTCTAGGGTCTGGATTCAATAACCTTTCACTTGTATCCAGAGTACAGATATATGTGCATGTAGTTGATCCCAAAGTTCTCCTCTCTATAAGAACTTAAGTAAACCTTGCATAGTTCATTACCCACCACAAATGTGACTTAAGGAGCTTGTGGACCATGTAGTGAGGGCAGAGTTATAGTGCCTTGGAAAAGAGCTGCAGGAGAGAGAGAGAGAGAGGGAGGGAGGGGGAGAAGAAAAAACAAAAAAAAGGAAAGAAGGAACAAAGAGAAAGAAATAGAAAAAGAAAAGGAAAGAAAATAAATTAAAAGAAATATCATATCTTATAGCCCATAATTGGTCTATTCATCTTTAGCTAAATATATATAAAAATTGTAATATCCTAAGATCTGCCCTGCCACATGCTCTGAAAGCCCAGACAGGTTTCTGCCTAATGATATAATGCTTATAGCTGACATCTGAGGTAATGTGAATCAATCAGTGTAGTGGGATAAAATTCTAAATCCCTCAGCAAAATTGCAAAATGAATGTGTCTTTTTTCTTCCCCTGAGAAACACCCTTTGCTATTTGCCTAAAGTCTGAACTCTTTCATAGACTGTAGGACTTGCAAGGGCTGCCAGACAGTAATTGTGCCCATGGAAGGAACTTTTATGTGGTTCCTGGGAGTCTGACCCAAGCACCAGTAAACCTAGGAATCTAGGTACAAATTAAAAACTTCATTGTAGCTCATAATAGTATTCTCAAGGGCTTTAAAGATTATTACCTTTTAAGAGAGGAGGCAAGAGGAGTGCAGAGGCCAAATGCCTTCAGGCACAGTATCAAAACAAGTCTGCGGCAGAGGTCCTGTCTCTCTAGATCCCTGATTTTCTAGGACAAGTACTCTTTTGTATCTGTGCTGGCTCACTGGGAGCAGCAGTCTCAGGGCTGTGAGATGGCAATTAAAAATATGCCATCTGCTATTCTCAACATATTCTGAAGAGCTCCCAAAGAAGCATTCATCTAGAATTTTGTAACTGTTTCAGAGATCAATTCCTATCTCCTTCAATTCAGGGTCAAATTACCTCTACCCAGCAGACCAGGCACAATGCCAAGATGCCAAGTGCCTGGGTGAATTATAAGGGAATTTATGATAGTCTGTGAAATATCACAACAGGGATGGAAGTCACTAAGTACCTCTCCCAAACTCTCTAGTCTCTGCTGCCATCCTGGTATTGATGAAATCACTTTTATGTTGCTTTTATTTGTTTATATGTGCCCATGTTCTCTCTCTGACCTCTCCCCAGCCCTACCCCCCCTTAGAATGCAAGTTCCTTGAAGTCAAGGATGTTTTCTTGTCTGTATCCTTAGTGCTACCAGAGTGCCTGGCTTACAGTAGGTACTTAATAAATGCTTGTTGCATGAATATATCCGTGCTCATTCTTACCATCATAAAAGTGGGGTTCCATGTCCAAATGTGCTCTGAAGTGGTCTGTCCCTTCATTCCTATTTTTTTGGGCAATTTTAATTTTTTTAAAGTCAGAAGTGTTCATTAAACTTCATTTAAGCCTCTTCCATGTGAAAAGGTGTTTATTGAGATCAGCAGCTTTTTCTACTCCTTTGGAAAATGTGCTAATTAATCTTTCCTCAAAATAGATACAAGTGCCAAACATGGGCCTCATCTGTAACTTTAGGATTATACTGATCAGAGTCAAATTCAGTGAAATTTGAATAGTACCAAAGTTAAAGCCTGATGAAAGCTTTATGTAACAGATAATTGTGGGCTGCCAGGGTTTCAATCTTCTACCCCTTAAGCCTATAGGGCAGATATGGGATAACTAGGTGTGGTATAATTTTAATGGAGACTCTGAAAGTTTTTATAAGACTGTGGGAGGAGATAGAGCCTACTGTAGGAGACTAAGTTTTTTTTGAAGAACTCAGCTTTTACAATGGATAGCTGGAATTCCATCTTCTAGTATGCATTTCAAGGGAAGACAGCTAACAGCTAAATTATGTACACTCATATACAAAGCAAATAAAAGTAGTCATCAAAGTATGCAGCATTATGGAAAAGGCATGTTTTTCACTAATGCAATTAGTATGATCCTTTTTTTTTTCTATTTAGAGTGATTAATCAGCTCCATGAGGCAGTAGGTAAAGTATCAAAGCATCATTTCCTGCCATGTAAGTGTCTTGTTTTATGGAAGTGACCTTGGACTCTTTTTAAGAAGAACTTAAGTTCTAGAAGGTTTATCAAGTTGAAAAGATTTCTACAGATATGGCAAGGGCCCTTATGTCAATCATCCAAGGACCTAGCAAAATTTATTGTCACAATGTTGGTCAGTAGGTACTGAATTTATTTTGGCCCCAGTAATTTATGAAGGCAATTTACTGAAGTATAATGGGGTTGTGATCTACATCAAGAGAGGGCATACTTATGCGGCTAGGACCTCAATTCCTCCATGTATGTACTGGAGAGCTCAACAGCATTTTCTTACTTAGGTTTAACAAGTATTTTTCATTTGTCCTTATAGTTCTGTCAGGATAGTAGGAGCTATCAGATCCATATAACTGATAGGAAAACTAAGGGAAGTAATTGAAATAGCTTTCCCCTAGACATAGAAGCCCCTTAAACTGTGTCCTATGAAATAATTTATGAGTTCATTTAAAAGAGCTTGGAGTCTTTGTAAAGTCTAACTCTTTTGATCACCTCTTCTGTCCTCCTTTCCCTCCCACCATTTTGAGTTTTTAGAAGAAAAAAACTCAGATGTACTTCGTAGTTTTGTTTTGTTTTTGTTTTTTGAGGGGGGAAGGCAAAGCAATTGGGGTAAGTAAGCTAGTAAGTGTCAAGTGTCTGAGGCCGGATTTGAACTCCGTTCCTCCTAAGTTGAGGACTGGTGCTATATTCACAGCACCACCTAGCTGCCCCAAATCAGATGTACTTCTAGAGGGGAGTATGAATTTTACACTCTCCAATAAATAATGGATTTAGAAGTCGTGTTTCCCGGGCTATTCAATCCAGAAAGTCTACATACCTAATCACATGTCATCTGATCATAGCCTCATCTGCTTGCTTTTTCTTATTTGTGATATGGAGAAGAGAGTTTCAACCATTTATCCTCAAGCAGATATGTATTTTTTTTAAAAAGGCATCATTGTTGATAGCCCTCAACCATTCCTGATCATACATAACTCTTTCCTTTTTCATTTGCCTCCTGATTCTCTAACTGTACTTTTCTTTCTCTTCTTTTCCTCTGTTTTTCCTGTTGCCACTTTCCATGTCTTTCCCCTCTCTCATTCTTCCTTTACTTTGCCCCCATCTCATATGCCTTTCTCCCATGCCACTGCTAGTCAGTGGCACCCACAGATAGTTTTAACTTTGCAGAATAAATAAAGGTTACTGTCTAAACCAAATACATAAACAAAACAAAGACAAGAAAATCAGTTCAGATAAGTTAGTAATTAGAAAGCAGTAATTAGTAACAATTATGGTGAAATATTCTGCTTCTAAAACACAAATTCATTGTGGTCTAGTGTAGATATTTTACCCAACACAAAGCTATTTTGGCACTCCGTAAATAAGTATGCTAAAATTTACCAGCTTGTTCCTTCACTGGACTACATAATCAGTTAAAGGAGCATTTTTTGCCTCTAACGCATGGTTATCTATAAGTCTGGCACAATCATCTTCATTAATACCATTGATATAGTCAAACTAGATATTACCAAAATAATCAACAAAGTCTCTCAAGGCATTGTAATCCCAGTATGCAAAACCAAAAGCATTATTCTTATGAAAAAGATGGAAAGAAGCAGGCAAGATGCCAATACAGTTAGGTGGGTTCAGAACTAGTTGAATGGTTGCTGACTCAAAAAATACCCATTTCTGTAACAATTTCAAGGAATTCTTTAGGGAAGGGATCCTTGGATCTATGCTTGACCCTGTTCTATTTAATATCAGTAGCTTGGATAAAGGTACAAATCATACAATGATCAAATTCCAAGATGGCACAAAGCTGGGAGGAATAAATTAAGTGACAAAGTAGAAAACCCAAATGATCTTTGGCTAAATTCATTGACTCTGAGTCAAGTAAGGTGAAATTTAATAGAGAAAAATGTAAAATCTTAATTTGAATGCAAACAATTAATTTCACGAACACACCATAGGGAAGGTGTGGCTAGAGGCAGTTCATCTAAAAATATATGAGGTTGCAATACGTCACAGTAGAAAAAATTTTGGCACTAGAGTCAGAGAATCTGGATTCAAATTCCATTTCTGATACTCCCCATGTGACCTTGAGCAAGTCACTTAATCTTTCCAGGCTTTCCATTCCTCATCTGTAAAATGATGGGCTTACATTACAGGGCCTCTGAGGTCTGTTGTAGCTTTAAATCTATGATCTTTGTGTACTTTGTAGTTTACAAGCTCAGTAAGAGTTAATATGTGATACGGAAAACAAAAGAGCTATGCCAATCTTAGGTTGTATTGATGGGCACAGTGTTCAAGACTAGGGAGGTAGTACTTTCGCTATACTCCCTGTCACCCAATCTGATTCACCAAATCCTGAGAACAAGCTTGTTCACATTGGTCATGGGATTTGGAGGAGAAACCTAGAGAAAATCTTTTTTTGTTAATAAATGTTAGAAGATCGAATCATATTTTTTTTAATAGAAGAAGGCATTTTTCTGACAGTCAGAAAAGTATCTATTAAGTATCTATAAAAGTATCTATTAAGGATACCTACTATATACCAAACACTGTACAATGATTGAGGAAAATACAAAGTTTAGATAAGACATGGTTACTACCCTCATGAAAATTATTATCTAGTAGTAGGTTGAGACACAAACAGAGATAATAATGAATAGTATTACATTCTGTATAATACTGAATTAGGGAGTTCAAAAAACAGAATGCTATGTGAATTGTGGGCAGTAGGATCGTTACTAACAGGATGACTAAGGGAGAGTTCATGAGTGGCTTCTGAACTGGGTTTTTAAGGAAGCAAAGAACTTGAGCTTTTAAAGAGTAAAATTTTATTGCTGGTATATACCCTTTCTCATCATTGGACAGTGAGCTAATTTTTTATAGAAATAGTCTGCACCTGTGATTTCATCACAATATAGGAAACTTCTGGTATGTAAACCTCCCTCACTAGTGTATATTGGCAACTAATCTATACTTTACTTTTAGAAAGTTGACTGCAACCTCAACAGGAGAAGCAGCTCCACATATTACACAACTATTATGTATTAGGGGTAGGACTTGAACCCTACTCTTTCTGACTGCAAGTTGATCCTTCATCCACTGAGCAATGATACTTCTTGAACTCATCACTGACTAAAACATTTTATTCTCTCCTATTAGATGTCTGAAATTTGATCACGCTAGGTATTCTCCCTTAATCTTTGTGTTGTAGGAGCCACATATCACTGAAGTAGGTGTCTTTAGAAAGTCAGCAAGGAATTAGCTATCATCTTATTTAAAAAGCATACCCTGCACAGTCCTTTTCAACCCTCTCACACTGTCCAGAATTACTAGGGTAAAGAAATGGGGAATACTTGAGAAACTAACATCACATTGGAGATAGGATTAGGCATTCAAATTTCAGCAATGGACTTGTGATACATGGCTTTCCAAGACCCATAAGAAAATGGCTTTTCAGAGATTCTAAGATAAGAAACTTACAAGATGTAATGAAATGCAGAATGCAAGTTTAAGATGAAGGTAAAAACTACATAGGGAGCAAGTTGGAGGGTAATGTTCTACATGTAGGAAAAGGAGTTAACCTGATGGGTGTATAGTTTGAGGAAAAATTAAGGACTATTTTTCCCCCGTGGGAGCAGGGAGAAGTTAGGCATTTTCTTGGTGCTATATGAGGAAACTTTAATTTGGTGACCCAAGGAAGATCTTGCCATTGGGTTATCACAGGCATTTGGGAATCAGTTATACGCGGGAAAACCAATTCTTTGCTTGAACTAGCTTTCTGTGGAGGTTGTGAATCTCTGCCCACACTGTGGAGGTTGTGAATCTCTGCCCATACTTCATTCTTGTAAGTAAGTGAAGAAATTCCTGCCAGGGTTAGCACTCCACCCCTCCAAAACTCTCCTTCTCAGAAGTGTCTATCTCTTAGCTGTCTATTTGCCCCTAAGATATTTCTACGTGCTGCTCACCTTGTGCAGTTTCCACATGGCCCCTAGAGGTTTGACTTCATGCTTGCCGTGTCTGCCCTCCTCCAGACACTGGTAGCAGACAGGGGTACGACAGCTCACACAGTACATACTGTAGTTCTCCAGCTCATGATCGGTGCACGTCGGAAACTTACGAACCCCGGTACCCCCTGCTGCTCCTGCCCCAGGGCCTGGGCTTTTGCTGCTGCTGCCGCCGCCGCTGCCGCTGGGGGCTCCTTGGGCAGCACCTAGAGGTGCAGAGGCCGCAGGCTGTGGCGGCGGCGGTTGCACCAAGCGGTGCTTGGCAAACGGTCCTCTGGACGGGTGGCATTTGATCTGGCAGGCAGAGCAATAGAGTACATCGCACTGCTCACAGAGGGTAGCTGCTGGTTCTGGAGGGGTGCGGTCGCATAGCTGGCAATGGGCAACGACAGCTGCTGCGGTTGCTCCTGTCCCAGAACCCCGGCTCTGTTGATAACGATGTACAATGGCCTCCAGCAGCCGGTTGCGCTGGAAGCCACGGAGGCCGCGGTGGTCCAAAGAGGCGCTGCGGTGGCATTGAGGGCAGGTGATGGAACTGGAGGAAGAAGAGGACAGGGAGGAACAGGCGGCTCCCCGGGCAGCGGCGGCTGAGGAGCCTGGGGGTGCGGGCACCATGGGTAGTACTCGTACTCCATTAGGGGACTTAAGGCTGGGAGTGTAGGAGCCATAACCGCTGTCCGTCTCGCTATGTAGGCTGAGCTTGTCAGCGTGATCCCCTCCCCCAACGACACCACCTACACCGCCGCCACCGCCGCCGCCGCCGCCGCCACTACTGCTGGTGCCTCCACCGCTACAGGCTGCTCCGGTCCCAGTTTCATATTCCGGTGGAGGACCTGCAGTAGAGCCGGTGGGCAACGAAGGGCCGCGAGTATGCAAGAGAGGCGGAGGCAGGTGTTGCTCGCTGTCAGGAGTCTGCACAGCTATGGTGCGGGCACAAGGCAAGCAGACATTGTGGGAACAGGGCAAGATGATAGGCTCTCGGAACAGGGACCCACACACTGGGCACTTCAGCTCCTCTTCCATCTCGGCTTGGGCGGCGTCGGTTGCTCAGAGGCTGGCGGGAAGGCTTGAAGCCCTGGGAGTTGAGGGGGGCGAGATAGTGATTAGCACCGTGTAGCCACGAAGGTAATTGACATCAAAGGGGCATGGTTTCCCGCTCCGCCCCCACTTTGTGGTGCACACTTCTTTCTATTCTTTTGCTGTGACCGCCCTCATGCTTAAGGCTCCTGCACCGGGCTACTTTCCTTCCCACTGCTCGGGCCTGGAGTGACTTCCTCGCTGTTCCCGGGGTAAAAACCTCCAAGTAATATGTGATGAATCAGCAAGAGCGCCTCCCTGAGTTGCCGAGCTCGCTTTTCAACACCGGGGCTAGGGGGACAGGCAGCCTGTCTCTCCTCACTCTCCCTCTTTTGCTGCAGCCCCTTGACTCCTGTAAGGTAGCTGTCAGGGCCCCTTCACGGAGAGGAAGTGGAAGGTATAGGGAAAGAGTTAGACTTGCCTTGAAGGCAGAGCTGGATTCAGCACCAGGACGGTGTTGGACAGCGCCCTACTAGCAGAAAATACCTCTGTCCTTTGGAGATAAACGAGGCGCAGTCTGTGAGGTGGAAGGCGGGAGGAACTGCTGCTGCCGCTGCTGCCGCCGCTGCTGCCGCTGCTGCCGCCGCTGCTGCCGTTGCTGCTGCTGCTGCCGTTGCCACTGCTGCTGCTGTTCCCGACTGATGGAGCGCTGCTTGGGTGGGGATGATCCGGCTACGCCTCATAGGGTTGCTGCGGCTGCCACTGCTGTAGCGGTCAATCCCAAGCTAGGCAGGACAAGCTACCTTGGTTTTCCACTGCTATTCCCGAAACACCGCTGACCTTGGTTTAGCCGAGGATAGCAACCGTCAGGCTGAGGGCGTGATCCCAGATTGCACGGGAATTCCCCCCCTTCCGCCTCCTCCCTCCTCCTGATCTAGGTGCTGGTGCATGGTGGAGTTGTAATTTTCATAGCAGAGCGTAATGGGCGGGGGGAGGGGGGGGAGAGGGAGGGAATCTGCTTAGCAAATAAATGCTTGTCTCACATGGCCGGCAGGGCAAAGGGAAATTTTAAAGGGATTCGCGGAAATTGGATCATTATAAATTACAATCCATTATTTAGAGGGAGAGCACATTTTGGAAGGAGCACCGCCCTATCCTCCCATCATCCCCACACCTCGTTTCCCTGCTCCTTCCCCCAAAACAAACAAATGAGGAAAAATAGGGCTGTCAAAAATCTGTAGCTTAAAAATGTATTGGAGACACAGGTTGAGGGCTTCTTTTCAAATCTATTATGGAGTTAAAACGCTGGTCACAAAATGTCGGACAGCATTAAACCAAAAGATGAAGCTTTATTAAATTATTTAATAGAAGATGTTTTGTCTATTATACACATCGCCTCTGAGCCATGGCCTGATAACATAGACTAGCCTTGTAAATAGCGTGGATTTCAGGGTTAAAAGAGAGCAAGCCCTAGTGTCCAGTGAAACGTAATCCCTCTCCCCTGCTCCCACTAATTTAGCACATACCACCGTCAAGAATTAAGCACCAAGACCATGTATAGGTTATGGTGGAGAGGAAAACAAGGGGACTGGAGGTGTCCAAGGAGAGCAGGGAGCAGGATTGTAAGTTTTGTGAATGGAAAATTCATCACACCCTTAAATGCAAGCCACTAGCGGCGGGAACAGACTACCCACGCAACCCTCGAATCTCAGTCTGCTCTGCAAATCTCTCGAATTTCTATGTATTGTGGTGCAGACAGAAGGGAAGAGATCACAAATAGGAAGCAGTCTGCCTACGGAAATTTCTCGGCAGCATGAATCAGAAAAATATTTAGATACTATTTAGAAGTTACATGAATATCCAATTCCCTCCTTCCCATCGCCTCCTGGGTATGCAGAAACAAAAGGCATAAAGACAGAGCAATTGCACACAACATCTAAATCATCAATACCTTAGCGTCAGTGGCGAAGCGCTATTTCGACTCGTCAGCAGAAAAAGGGACCAGTTTCTTCAACCATCACTATGGCATTCCAGCCCTCTACCAGCCACCCAGGCCCCTTCCCTCTTTGGCTTTCCACAAGGCAGGTTGTTTAGGAGAAAAGGGAGATCTGAGAATGAATGGGTAGAGAGCAGGTAGACGGTATCCCTTCTCAAACCTCACTTTAGTGCTTAAAAAAAAATACCCCTGTGGATTAACAATCAGGGTGAGACCTGACATTGAAAGCTGTTCGTTGCTTATCTGTCTGTTATCAATTTGCTTGACACATCTGCTATAGAAAGAGCAATGGTGGTGGGAGGTGCCTTTAACAGACTTTATACAACTAAATTCAACAAATATAAATCTAAACTGTGTTCAGAAAAAAAGAGCTAGGCTGAGGGGGAGAGTTGGAGAAGCAGAGATGAATTTAATTAAGACACAGCATAGAAGCAGGTAACTATAACACCTAGTGTGTGTTAGCAAGATGCTTAAACAAGTGATATTTCATGTCAAAGGAGATAATTGTTCCTTACAGAGGATATCAAAGAAGGCTTCATGAAGAAGATTTTTTCATCAACCAATGAGTGAGAACATTCCAGTTGTGAAGAAAAGTGCAAAAGCAAAGAAATAAGAAGGAGAATGATTAGTGGTCTAACACATCACTGAGCAATCCAGTTTGGAACCTTTCAAATGTTGATGGGAGTGATGTGAGATAGGACTGGAAAGTGGTGTCAGATTGTGGAGGGCTTTGAAGACCAGGCAAAGGAATGAGTGTGCACTTGACTCCCAAGACCACAGAGAGCCACTGAAATTTTTTTGAGCAAAGAAGTGGCATGATCCAATCCTAAATATTAGTCTGACAGTGGTATAAAATACTTATTGGAGAGGTGGCTAGGTGGCACAGTGAGTAGAGCACCAGCCCCAGAGTACAAATCTGATCTCAGACACTTAATACTTACTAGCCAGTGTGACCTTGGGCTAGTGACTTAACCCCAGTTGCCCTGCTTTCCCCCTCCAAATGGCAAATAAAAAAATAAAAAATATGTATTGGAAAGTGAAGTCAGGGAAGCCTGTACAGAGTCACAAACAGATCCTGGGTACTATTTTTTTTCCCCATTGGGTGATCAAATCCCATCATATTAATCAGGCTTCAGTAGGGCATTATTTACTTTTGCATTATTACTTCACAAGGTTGTTGTAAGGAAAGTACAGTATTATATAAATGTGAATTATTATTAATGCTTGGTTGATAGTCTCTGGTCTTAGCTACCTTCCAAAGATACAGCCAGAATGAATTAGATCCTGCCTGAAGAACTTAGATAAACTTTATAACAAGTTGTCCATTGCAACCTACTCAGTGTCTTCACATATGGCACTCTGTCTTTTGTCTCTGTGTCCTTACACTGCTTTCTTCCTATTCCTGGAATGCTCTCCATCCTTACCTTGGAGTTACTCTTGGAATCTATAGTTTCCCTTAAGACTTGGTTCACATACCATCTTCTGTGAGAAGCCTTTCCCAATCCTGCCAAGTACTAATGTCTTCCCACTTAAGGCTAACTTGTACCTACATTGAATATATGTGGCAAACACCTATATATATGTACATGTTGACTTCCCTATTAAAATGACCTTGAGGTCAGGAACTTTTTTTCACTTTGTATATTCAGCATTTAGCATAGTGCCTGGTATATTGTTGGTGATTTATAAATGCTTGTTAATTCATTAGATGACTGATGTCAGGGACTTGGTAGCATTCAATTCATTTTCCTTAAAGCAATACTCTAGGGTCTTTTCTTTTCCAGTTTTTTTCCAAACCTTTCCCTTTCCCAGTACAAAAAACTTTCACTTTAATTCTGTTGTTGTGGCAGATCCCTGAGGCTGATGATGAAGTGAAATCTCTGGAGAACATCCCAGACTTAGAAAATTTCAGTGTTAGAATGGACATTAAAGAGTATCTAGTCCAGCATGTCCCTGAACAAAAATTCCCTCTATATCTCCCTGTAAGTGGTCTCCTAGCCATTGTTTAAAGATAATGGTGGAAAATTAACTATCGTTAAAGGCAGCACACTCCACTTTGGAATAGTTATAATTATTAGACAGTTTCCCCTTATAATCTAATTGAAATCTGACCACACTATCCATCCATTTCTCTAAGTTGTGCCCTCTGAGTCAAGAAAAATAAGAGTAGTCTCTTTTTCACACAACAGGCAGATCCTTGAAAACAGCTATCATGTCCACCTTAAGATTTCTTTCTCCAGGCAAAATATCCTCGATCCTCACATGGTATGATCTCAAGGCCTCATAGAATCCATATGGCCTTGTTGTTCTCCAGTTTGTAGATGCTTTCCTAAAATGTGGTACTCAGAATTGAACATACTGCTCTAAACAGAGTGTAGGGTATTCTGGGTCCTGGATAGTATGCTCCTTTTAACGTAGCCTAAGTTCACATTAGTTTTTTGTTTGTTTGTTTGTTTTTTTACTAATCTTTTCAGTATACCTAAGCCTGAAGATGTTTTTTCATATGAACTGCTTGATAGCCATAATTCTTGATCTAACCCAGGCTATATTCAGAGACAAGTAGTGTTTAAGAGACATAGGTGAGAGAAGAATGTGTCAACCTTGGATGAAGAGTTTCCCAATGCCACATGCATGTAAGAAGAAAGCCCCCCCCCCAACATGTCCATTAATTTCCATTACCTGTACCCCCAAAGGCTGCTAAGAAAGTACAACTCCAATAAGATCATTCTCTCTCTTGCTTTGTAGAGGTTGTACCTCACTCCTCAAAGTGCCCATTTAATCTTGTGTATTTTATTACCTACACTAATCTGTATAACACCCCCAATTTCTGTTTCACTATTTGTTCTGATGAAAATCGTTGCTTATTATTCATAATTTTCTTTTGTGTGCAACCAGACTTTGGTAGGAAGGAGTTAAGTTGACTGAGAGTAAGCTAATTGTTACTTTTTTCATTGGACTGATCATGGAAAGTCACTTTTATTCTGAACATAAAAGAGAACATTATATCCCTAGGCTACAGATATCTCATGTGGAACATATAGATAGATATAATGCTATCCCAATACCTACTATGTGTATATGTGTGTGTGTGTGTGTGTGTGTGGAAAGAGAGAGAGAAGATATTTATAAGTGTGTATGTATATATATGCATATGTACATACATATATACATATATGTGTGTATGTATGTCTCTCTCTATATATAATTTTCATATTGTCTCCTCCATTGTAAGCTTCTTGAGGGCAGGGACTGTCTTTTGCCTTTTTTTGTTTCCCTAGCACAGTGGTTCTCAACTTTCTTAATGCCATAACCATGTTGTGATGACCCCCAACCATAAAATTATTTTCGTTGCTACTTCATAACTGTAATTTTGCTAGTGTTATGAATCTATCTGATATGCAGCATGTATTTTCATTGTTACAAATTGAATGTAACTCACAGGTTGAGAACTGCTGCTAGCATTAAGCACCATGCCTTGCACACTGTAGGCACTTAATAAATGTTTATTAATGATGGTGGTGATGATGATAGGCTACTGGTAGCATGATTACAAGTTTCCTCTCACTTTTCATGAAGGTGGAATTGCAATCTCCAGAAATAGAGTGGGTCACATTCCAGATGATAGCTACCTAAATAAATACATCTCTGAAACACATGCCACTTGGGATTAATATGTCCTGGTTTAAACCCTATATGTAACTGGAGACTGACCAAAGTGGCCCTATGCACAGAATGCTCTGCCTGATGCAATACCCCACCCGCTATGTGAAAACTAGGGTTGAGCTTGCTTCTGAAAGTTTGTGATGATGTAGAATGGAGGGGTCCTAGCTCTTCAATTGAGAGCATGGACAAGTATTCTCTGACTTCTTGTTTTCCACTTACTCTGGTGAAGAAAGCTCCTTTTGGTTAGGAAGTGAGCCAGCACTGAGAGTGCCTGAAAAAGGCCTAAGAAGAGAACATTCAATCTTTCCTTCCCATTGGCCATGAGGTATAAAGAAAGAAGACTTTCTGAGTTTCAGTGGACCAACAAGGGAGGGTTTCCCAACAGGTCAGTGAGCACATGGCTCCCATAACAAACCTGTGTCTAGGATAGGGAGATTTTCTCCTTTTTGTGTGCTCTTTCAGTATGAGAGCCTTGTGAGATTTTTAAGAATCCAAAAATTAGTGTTCATAAGAGAGTTTTCAAGCAGCCAAGCCCAGCCAAGTTCACAGCCATGAAGAATATCCTATGGGACTCAGTGAGTAGTGGATCAATGGCAGCCAAGACAAAGCATCCTGCAAGCATAATTATCTATGTCATATTTGGAAGTGAACTTGGTGAGATGAATATTTTGTAGCATCTGCTTTAAATTTGAACCCACTTTCTTCTGAGGCAAACTCGAGTGGTAGAAGTGAGAATTTATACCCTCAATTTTGGGAAGGATGTGTTTATACACTTCATATTTTATCTTCTCAGCAAATAGCCCTTTGTAAAAGCTAATTGATTTTAATTGGCTAAATGTTATTAAAGTGCTAATCATTGGGTCAATCAATGGTATTCTAACTAAGATTCTAACTAGGATTGGTAATTGAAATTGGGGAAAACACACAAGAATAGTCCCTAGGAGAATAACATTAGAAAAATAACCACCACCACCACCATTACCCCAACCCTTTGGAATTTTCCCTAAAACTTTGAGAGGGCAAGTGTAGTTAGCTGCCTTCTGGGGACATGACTTGCCAAAAATATGTGTGAGTTGGTATAAGGACTCCCAGAATTTCTATGGGTTACAGTGATTTGTTTAACAATAACCAGAAAGAATATTAAGTAAGGATTCAGTATTAATTCAGTTGTTTTCCTGCTTCAGCATTTGTCATGGTGGATCACCAGTGTGTTAAGCCTGAGGTAATTTCTTGTGCACTGGATTTTGTACTTAGGTGACCAGGAAGCTATGTCAATGATTCAGTCCCCTAGATTAATTATTGAGGACAGTTTCATCAACTTCTTTTTTAAAAAATAAATTTACTGATATCCTTTGTTGTTGCTCATTTCACCAGAATTTCTTCCAGGATCCCTCTTCACCTTCCAGTGAGGAATCCCATATAACAAACAGCATTATAAAAGAAAAACAGAAAAAGAAGAGGAAAAAAATCAGTAAAACTGAGCATTGGGAAAACATCTGAATATATATGTAATGTACCATACCTGTGGTTCTCTCATCTTTGCAAAGTAGGTAGGACTATTTTTTCATATCTCTCAAGTACAGCTATGCTTGTTCTTTTTAACTTTTCAACATTTCCTTTTATTTTGAGCTTGTTTCTCTATTTATAGTGTTGTAGCCATTGTGTATATGATTTTCATAGCTCTCCTTACCTTACTCTTCATCAGATCATGTAAATCTTCTCATATCTCTCTATGTTCACAATATTAATAATTTCTTACAGCACAGTTATATTCCATTACATTCATGTATTGCAATGACTGTCCCTCACAGTGTTACCATGTGGCTTAAAGAGAGGCAGAATAGACAGCTCTAGCCTTTCTTCACTCAACTCTTCTCCAAGAAGGAGACAAGGAGAGACAGAATGGGATGAAATATCTCACATAAAGGAGACAGGAGAAAGCTGTTACAATGGGGGGAAGAGCAGGAAGGTGAAAGGGAATGAATCAACCTTACTCTTATTGGATTTGGTTTAAGGAGGGAATAACATACACACTCAGTCGGATATCTTATCCTACAGGAAAGTAGGGGGGAAGTGGAAAAGAGGGGGGATGAAAGAAGGGAAGGCAGATTGGGAAGAGGGTAGTTAGAAGAAAACACTTTTGAAAAGGAACCAAGTCAAAGGAGAAAATAGAATAAATGGCAGACAGGATAGGATGGAGGGAAATATATTTAGTTTTTCACATCATAACTACTACAGAAATATTTTGCATTGCTTCACATATATAACCTATATCAAATTGCTTGTCTTCCCAGTAGGGGTGGGTGAGGAGGGAGGAAGGGAGAGAATCTAGAACTCAAAGTTTTAAAAACAAATGTTAAAAAAGTTGTTTTTACATACAACCAGGAAATAAGATATATAGGCAATGGGGTATAGAAATCCATATTGTCCTACAAGAAAGTAAAGGGAGTATGGAGGGATCTAAGAGAGGACATATTGGAAGAAGGGGTATTCAGTATGCTTGCCATCTTGGGGTGGAGGGTAGGGGAGTGATGGGGAGAAAATTTGTAACTCAAAATCTCGTGGAAATTAATGTTGAAAACTAAAAATAAATAAATAAATTCAACTCTTCTCCAAGGGAGACTTTTACTTCTTCCAGGAAAAGAAGCAGGAGGTTTGGGCCAGAAGTTTGGCAGCTCTGTTTTCCCTAGTGAGAGTGAGTATGGGATTAGAATTACATTTATCTGCTCCCTTAAATTTTGTTAGTCTAAGAGATATAGTTTTTAGGTTCAAGATAATTTCTAATTATTGTTTATTTAGTCAGGGGAAGGGGGTGAACCTCAAGCATTAAATCTAAGGCTCAACTCCCTTCCCACCAAATACCAATTCTACAAAACACACAGAGAGAGAAAGAGAGAGAGAGAGAGAGAGAGAGGAAAATTTCAAAGAAACCCATTCATTTAATAGAAAAACAGAAATCAGAGAAAGTATATGAGACTAGACCAGACAATATGGAATAAAGGAGACCTCCCGTTTGAAAAGAGATAACTCATTTCAATCAAGATACAGAGTCCTAGATTTCACCCAAGGAGATTGCTGTAGATAAAATTGGACAAAAAGGGTAAACTGAGGCATTTCTCTGAGCATTATAACATTTATTAACAGAGGCAGCTGCCTGTCAATAAGGGGATCAGTGGCTTGCCTCCATGGATGGTAAAGACCCTAAGCAGATAGCTCCCCTTTTATAGGTTTTGGAGAGTACAGAGCAGAACAGGGTAGACGACATCATAGAATTCAGGACAACGGTATTGGTTACAGAGCTGAGGTATAGGGAACAACATGATTGGTTGTAAATTTGGTGACAGAGGCGACGACTCCTTCCTTCTCTCCTGAGATAAGAAGTGCTCATTGTTTGAGCGCTTGAGGTGCAAGAGAGTGAGGAGATTTTTGGACAGCAAGCCAGACATCTTTGAAGGATAGCTTGGTGGTGTAAAGATATTGGACCTGCCTCCTTTGTGTGCACACAGCATCCTCCAAGGTCAACTAAATGCCTTGAGGCAAGAATAGATCAGTGATTAGCAGGAAAGCTATAATTTAAAAATTAACTCAGTACAAGCCAGCTGAATTCTGAATCAAGTTCAGAGACAGAGAATCATGACTTAAACAGTTATAGGACAAAAGCAATTAATTGTAAATAGGATCAATAAGAAAATAATAAGAATTAATATTTATCATTTTAATTCCTCTTTTGATTAATAAGAGACAAGCACATCTCTCATAGATTATTTATCTATAAGCTAATCTTATAAGACACTGGTTCTCAATCTGTGGGTTATGTTCAATTTGTAACAATGAAAATATATCCTGCATATCAGATAGATTCATAACAGTAGCAAAATCACAGTTATGAAGTAGCAACAAAAATAATTTTATGGTTGGGGGTCACCACAACGTGAGGAACTGTATTAAAGGGTTGCGGCATTAGGAAGGTTGAGAACCACTGCTATAAGATCTTTGCTATACTCATTATTAATGGTACACAGATGCCAATTATTCTGAAATAACTTTAGGGGCAGATTTTAACACAGCAACTAATGTAAAGTCTAAAAAGAGTAACAATACTGATTAATCATAACACAAGTTGTAGTAGAAATAGCTAAAACCATGGGTTAAATTTAGAGAGGAGATTTGCGAGTCTTAAGGTAACCAAGAAAACTCAGCAAGTAGATATGGCATAATGAAAGCAAAAGCAGTGCAATAATGATCAGTAACATTAACTAACATCAAGTCTTCTAGTATACAAGTAACTGATTCCCTATGTCCATTTAATCAGGACATTTCATCTTGGATCCCAGATGTTCCATATAATTATCTGGCCTAGGAATAGGACTTGTACTCAGGACACCTCTGAAATAGTCATCTCTTTAGGAGATTTATTTTTCTAATTCCATATTGCTTGTAGAAATTCTTAGATGTTACTGCTAAAATCTTTCACAAAACAGCTCTCAATATACTTTCATATATTGATAAAATTTTATTTCTCCAATAGCAAGTTCATATGATGAAAATCAGCTCAAACCTTCTGGTTCTGATCTTATTAACAATAGAGCTTAAGAAAGGTATTAAATTGGGAACCTATACTTTACTTAAAACTTCAGAAAATTTAAATTCTAAATACCCCTTCTTGTTTCTATCTTTACCTAAACCCTGTACTTTCTACAAATACTGTCAACAAAAGGCTGAAGAATTTTTTTTTATAGAAACATTAGTACTTTTATTATGATGTCTAATATAGGCATTCTATCTGAATTCAGTACTTATTAGACAGGCTAACTCCTATAGTAATTTTATTTTACTTTTATTTTTTTTTAATTTTATTTTAGTTTGCATCATTCGTTTCCACAAGATTTTGGTTACATATTTTCTCCCCATCTTTCCCCTATCCACCACCCCAAAACAGCCATCCCAGTGTATTCCCCCTCCCCCAGTCTATTCTCTCCTATGTCTTCCCCCCTCACCCCTCTGACTTTTCGGT
>JAQQSV010000182.1:98338-196377 GCA_028646515.1 Pseudochirops corinnae
GAGTTAGCCTGTCTAATAAGTACTGAATTCAGATAGAATGCCTATATTAGACATCATAATAAAAGTACTAATGTTTCTATAAAAAAAAATTCTTCAGCCTTTTGTTGACAGTATTTGTAGAAAGTACAGGGTTTAGGTAAAGATAGAAACAAGAAGGGGTATTTAGAATTTAAATTTTCTGAAGTTTTAAGTAAAGTATAGGTTCCCAATTTAATACCTTTCTTAAGCTCTATTGTTAATAAGATCAGAACCAGAAGGTTTGAGCTGATTTTCATCATATGAACTTGCTATTGGAGAAATAAAATTTTATCAATATATGAAAGTATATTGAGAGCTGTTTTGTGAAAGATTTTAGCAGTAACATCTAAGAATTTCTACAAGCAATATGGAATTAGAAAAATAAATCTCCTAAAGAGATGACTATTTCAGAGGTGTCCTGAGTACAAGTCCTATTCCTAGGCCAGATAATTATATGGAACATCTGGGATCCAAGATGAAATGTCCTGATTAAATGGACATAGGGAATCAGTTACTTGTATACTAGAAGACTTGATGTTAGTTAATGTTACTGATCATTATTGCACTGCTTTTGCTTTCATTATGCCATATCTACTTGCTGAGTTTTCTTGGTTACCTTAAGACTCGCAAATCTCCTCTCTAAATTTAACCCATGGTTTTAGCTATTTCTACTACAACTTGTGTTATGATTAATCAGTATTGTTACTCTTTTTAGACTTTACATTAGTTGCTGTGTTAAAATCTGCCCCTAAAGTTATTTCAGAATAATTGGCATCTGTGTACCATTAATAATGAGTATAGCAAAGATCTTATAGCAGTGGTTCTCAACCTTCCTAATGCCGCAACCCTTTAATACAGTTCCTCACGTTGTGGTGACCCCCAACCATAAAATTATTTTTGTTGCTACTTCATAACTGTGATTTTGCTACTGTTATGAATCTATCTGATATGCAGGATATATTTTCATTGTTACAAATTGAACATAACCCACAGATTGAGAACCAGTGTCTTATAAGATTAGCTTATAGATAAATAATCTATGAGAGATGTGCTTGTCTCTTATTAATCAAAAGAGGAATTAAAATGATAAATATTAATTCTTATTATTTTCTTATTGATCCTATTTACAATTAATTGCTTTTGTCCTATAACTGTTTAAGTCATGATTCTCTGTCTCTGAACTTGATTCAGAATTCAGCTGGCTTGTACTGAGTTAATTTTTAAATTATAGCTTTCCTGCTAATCACTGATCTATTCTTGCCTCAAGGCATTTAGTTGACCTTGGAGGATGCTGTGTGCACACAAAGGAGGCAGGTCCAATATCTTTACACCACCAAGCTATCCTTCAAAGATGTCTGGCTTGCTGTCCAAAAATCTCCTCACTCTCTTGCACCTCAAGCGCTCAAACAATGAGCACTTCTTATCTCAGGAGAGAAGGAAGGAGTCGTCGCCTCTGTCACCAAATTTACAACCAATCATGTTGTTCCCTATACCTCAGCTCTGTAACCAATACCGTTGTCCTGAATTCTATGATGTCGTCTACCCTGTTCTGCTCTGTACTCTCCAAAACCTATAAAAGGGGAGCTATCTGCTTAGGGTCTTTACCATCCATGGAGGCAAGCCACTGATCCCCTTATTGACAGGCAGCTGCCTCTGTTAATAAATGTTATAATGCTCAGAGAAATGCCTCAGTTTACCCTTTTTGTCCAATTTTATCTACAGCAATCTCCTTGGGTGAAATCTAGGACTCTGTATCTTGATTGAAATGAGTTATCTCTTTTCAAACGGGAGGTCTCCTTTATTCCATATTGTCTGGTCTAGTCTCATATACTTTCTCTGATTTCTGTTTTTCTATTAAATGAATGGGTTTCTTTGAAATTTTCCTCTCTCTCTCTCTCTCTCTCTCTTTCTCTCTCTGTGTGTTTTGTAGAATTGGTATTTGGTGGGAAGGGAGTTGAGCCTTAGATTTAATGCTTGAGGTTCACCCCCTTCCCCTGACTAAATAAACAATAATTAGAAATTATCTTGAACCTAAAAACTATATCTCTTAGACTAACAAAATTTAAGGGAGCAGATAAATGTAATTCTAATCCCATACTCACTCTCACTAGGGAAAACAGAGCTGCCAAACTTCTGGCCCAAACCTCCTGCTTCTTTTCCTGGAAGAAGTAAAAGTCTCCCTTGGAGAAGAGTTGAATTTATTTATTTATTTTTAGTTTTCAACATTAATTTCCACGAGATTTTGAGTTACAAATTTTCTCCCCATCACTCCCCTACCCTCCACCCCAAGATGGCAAGCATACTGAATACCCCTTCTTCCAATATGTCCTCTCTTAGATCCCTCCATACTCCCTTTACTTTCTTGTAGGACAATATGGATTTCTATACCCCATTGCCTATATATCTTATTTCCTGGTTGTATGTAAAAACAACTTTTTTAACATTTGTTTTTAAAACTTTGAGTTCTAGATTCTCTCCCTTCCTCCCTCCTCACCCACCCCTACTGGGAAGACAAGCAATTTGATATAGGTTATATATGTGAAGCAATGCAAAATATTTCTGTAGTAGTTATGATGTGAAAAACTAAATATATTTCCCTCCATCCTATCCTGTCTGCCATTTATTCTATTTTCTCCTTTGACTTGGTTCCTTTTCAAAAGTGTTTTCTTCTAACTACCCTCTTCCCAATCTGCCTTCCCTTCTTTCATCCCCCCTCTTTTCCACTTCCCCCCTACTTTCCTGTAGGATAAGATATCCGACTGAGTGTGTATGTTATTCCCTCCTTAAACCAAATCCAATAAGAGTAAGGTTGATTCATTCCCTTTCACCTTCCTGCTCTTCCCCCCATTGTAACAGCTTTCTCCTGTCTCCTTTATGTGAGATATTTCATCCCATTCTGTCTCTCCTTGTCTCCTTCTTGGAGAAGAGTTGAGTGAAGAAAGGCTAGAGCTGTCTATTCTGCCTCTCTTTAAGCCACATGGTAACACTGTGAGGGACAGTCATTGCAATACATGAATGTAATGGAATATAACTGTGCTGTAAGAAATTATTAATATTGTGAACATAGAGAGATATGAGAAGATTTACATGATCTGATGAAGAGTAAGGTAAGGAGAGCTATGAAAATCATATACACAATGGCTACAACACTATAAATAGAGAAACAAGCTCAAAATAAAAGGAAATGTTGAAAAGTTAAAAAGAACAAGCATAGCTGTACTTGAGAGATATGAAAAAATAGTCCTACCTACTTTGCAAAGATGAGAGAACCACAGGTATGGTACATTACATATATATTCAGATGTTTTCCCAATGCTCAGTTTTACTGATTTTTTTCCTCTTCTTTTTCTGTTTTTCTTTTATAATGCTGTTTGTTATATGGGATTCCTCACTGGAAGGTGAAGAGGGATCCTGGAAGAAATTCTGGTGAAATGAGCAACAACAAAGGATATCAGTAAATTTATTTTTTAAAAAAGAAGTTGATGAAACTGTCCTCAATAATTAATCTAGGGGACTGAATCATTGACATAGCTTCCTGGTCACCTAAGTACAAAATCCAGTGCACAAGAAATTACCTCAGGCTTAACACACTGGTGATCCACCATGACAAATGCTGAAGCAGGAAAACAACTGAATTAATACTGAATCCTTACTTAATATTCTTTCTGGTTATTGTTAAACAAATCACTGTAACCCATAGAAATTCTGGGAGTCCTTATACCAACTCACACATATTTTTGGCAAGTCATGTCCCCAGAAGGCAGCTAACTACACTTGCCCTCTCAAAGTTTTAGGGAAAATTCCAAAGGGTTGGGGTAATGGTGGTGGTGGTGGTTATTTTTCTAATGTTATTCTCCTAGGGACTATTCTTGTGTGTTTTCCCCAATTTCAATTACCAATCCTAGTTAGAATCTTAGTTAGAATACCATTGATTGACCCAATGATTAGCACTTTAATAACATTTAGCCAATTAAAATCAATTAGCTTTTACAAAGGGCTATTTGCTGAGAAGATAAAATATGAAGTGTATAAACACATCCTTCCCAAAATTGAGGGTATAAATTCTCACTTCTACCACTCGAGTTTGCCTCAGAAGAAAGTGGGTTCAAATTTAAAGCAGATGCTACAAAATATTCATCTCACCAAGTTCACTTCCAAATATGACATAGATAATTATGCTTGCAGGATGCTTTGTCTTGGCTGCCATTGATCCACTACTCACTGAGTCCCATAGGATATTCTTCATGGCTGTGAACTTGGCTGGGCTTGGCTGCTTGAAAACTCTCTTATGAACACTAATTTTTGGATTCTTAAAAATCTCACAAGGCTCTCATACTGAAAGAGCACACAAAAAGGAGAAAATCTCCCTATCCTAGACACAGGTTTGTTATGGGAGCCATGTGCTCACTGACCTGTTGGGAAACCCTCCCTTGTTGGTCCACTGAAACTCAGAAAGTCTTCTTTCTTTATACCTCATGGCCAATGGGAAGGAAAGATTGAATGTTCTCTTCTTAGGCCTTTTTCAGGCACTCTCAGTGCTGGCTCACTTCCTAACCAAAAGGAGCTTTCTTCACCAGAGTAAGTGGAAAACAAGAAGTCAGAGAATACTTGTCCATGCTCTCAATTGAAGAGCTAGGACCCCTCCATTCTACATCATCACAAACTTTCAGAAGCAAGCTCAACCCTAGTTTTCACATAGCGGGTGGGGTATTGCATCAGGCAGAGCATTCTGTGCATAGGGCCACTTTGGTCAGTCTCCAGTTACATATAGGGTTTAAACCAGGACATATTAATCCCAAGTGGCATGTGTTTCAGAGATGTATTTATTTAGGTAGCTATCATCTGGAATGTGACCCACTCTATTTCTGGAGATTGCAATTCCACCTTCATGAAAAGTGAGAGGAAACTTGTAATCATGCTACCAGTAGCCTATCATCATCACCACCATCATTAATAAACATTTATTAAGTGCCTACAGTGTGCAAGGCATGGTGCTTAATGCTAGCAGCAGTTCTCAACCTGTGAGTTACATTCAATTTGTAACAATGAAAATACATGCTGCATATCAGATAGATTCATAACACTAGCAAAATTACAGTTATGAAGTAGCAACGAAAATAATTTTATGGTTGGGGGTCATCACAACATGGTTATGGCATTAAGAAAGTTGAGAACCACTGTGCTAGGGAAACAAAAAAAGGCAAAAGACAGTCCCTGCCCTCAAGAAGCTTACAATGGAGGAGACAATATGAAAATTATATATAGAGAGAGACATACATACACACATATATGTATATATGTATGTACATATGCATATATATACATACACACTTATAAATATCTTCTCTCTCTCTTTCCACACACACACACACACACACACATATACACATAGTAGGTATTGGGATAGCATTATATCTATCTATATGTTCCACATGAGATATCTGTAGCCTAGGGATATAATGTTCTCTTTTATGTTCAGAATAAAAGTGACTTTCCATGATCAGTCCAATGAAAAAAGTAACAATTAGCTTACTCTCAGTCAACTTAACTCCTTCCTACCAAAGTCTGGTTGCACACAAAAGAAAATTATGAATAATAAGCAACGATTTTCATCAGAACAAATAGTGAAACAGAAATTGGGGGTGTTATACAGATTAGTGTAGGTAATAAAATACACAAGATTAAATGGGCACTTTGAGGAGTGAGGTACAACCTCTACAAAGCAAGAGAGAGAATGATCTTATTGGAGTTGTACTTTCTTAGCAGCCTTTGGGGGTACAGGTAATGGAAATTAATGGACATGTTGGGGGGGGGGCTTTCTTCTTACATGCATGTGGCATTGGGAAACTCTTCATCCAAGGTTGACACATTCTTCTCTCACCTATGTCTCTTAAACACTACTTGTCTCTGAATATAGCCTGGGTTAGATCAAGAATTATGGCTATCAAGCAGTTCATATGAAAAAACATCTTCAGGCTTAGGTATACTGAAAAGATTAGTAAAAAAACAAACAAACAAACAAAAAACTAATGTGAACTTAGGCTACGTTAAAAGGAGCATACTATCCAGGACCCAGAATACCCTACACTCTGTTTAGAGCAGTATGTTCAATTCTGAGTACCACATTTTAGGAAAGCATCTACAAACTGGAGAACAACAAGGCCATATGGATTCTATGAGGCCTTGAGATCATACCATGTGAGGATCGAGGATATTTTGCCTGGAGAAAGAAATCTTAAGGTGGACATGATAGCTGTTTTCAAGGATCTGCCTGTTGTGTGAAAAAGAGACTACTCTTATTTTTCTTGACTCAGAGGGCACAACTTAGAGAAATGGATGGATAGTGTGGTCAGATTTCAATTAGATTATAAGGGGAAACTGTCTAATAATTATAACTATTCCAAAGTGGAGTGTGCTGCCTTTAACGATAGTTAATTTTCCACCATTATCTTTAAACAATGGCTAGGAGACCACTTACAGGGAGATATAGAGGGAATTTTTGTTCAGGGACATGCTGGACTAGATACTCTTTAATGTCCATTCTAACACTGAAATTTTCTAAGTCTGGGATGTTCTCCAGAGATTTCACTTCATCATCAGCCTCAGGGATCTGCCACAACAACAGAATTAAAGTGAAAGTTTTTTGTACTGGGAAAGGGAAAGGTTTGGAAAAAAACTGGAAAAGAAAAGACCCTAGAGTATTGCTTTAAGGAAAATGAATTGAATGCTACCAAGTCCCTGACATCAGTCATCTAATGAATTAACAAGCATTTATAAATCACCAACAATATACCAGGCACTATGCTAAATGCTGAATATACAAAGTGAAAAAAAGTTCCTGACCTCAAGGTCATTTTAATAGGGAAGTCAACATGTACATATATATAGGTGTTTGCCACATATATTCAATGTAGGTACAAGTTAGCCTTAAGTGGGAAGACATTAGTACTTGGCAGGATTGGGAAAGGCTTCTCACAGAAGATGGTATGTGAACCAAGTCTTAAGGGAAACTATAGATTCCAAGAGTAACTCCAAGGTAAGGATGGAGAGCATTCCAGGAATAGGAAGAAAGCAGTGTAAGGACACAGAGACAAAAGACAGAGTGCCATATGTGAAGACACTGAGTAGGTTGCAATGGACAACTTGTTATAAAGTTTATCTAAGTTCTTCAGGCAGGATCTAATTCATTCTGGCTGTATCTTTGGAAGGTAGCTAAGACCAGAGACTATCAACCAAGCATTAATAATAATTCACATTTATATAATACTGTACTTTCCTTACAACAACCTTGTGAAGTAATAATGCAAAAGTAAATAATGCCCTACTGAAGCCTGATTAATATGATGGGATTTGATCACCCAATGGGGAAAAAAAATAGTACCCAGGATCTGTTTGTGACTCTGTACAGGCTTCCCTGACTTCACTTTCCAATACATATTTTTTATTTTTTTATTTGCCATTTGGAGGGGGAAAGCAGGGCAACTGGGGTTAAGTCACTAGCCCAAGGTCACACTGGCTAGTAAGTATTAAGTGTCTGAGATCAGATTTGTACTCTGGGGCTGGTGCTCTACTCACTGTGCCACCTAGCCACCTCTCCAATAAGTATTTTATACCACTGTCAGACTAATATTTAGGATTGGATCATGCCACTTCTTTGCTCAAAAAAATTTCAGTGGCTCTCTGTGGTCTTGGGAGTCAAGTGCACACTCATTCCTTTGCCTGGTCTTCAAAGCCCTCCACAATCTGACACCACTTTCCAGTCCTATCTCACATCACTCCCATCAACATTTGAAAGGTTCCAAACTGGATTGCTCAGTGATGTGTTAGACCACTAATCATTCTCCTTCTTATTTCTTTGCTTTTGCACTTTTCTTCACAACTGGAATGTTCTCACTCATTGGTTGATGAAAAAATCTTCTTCATGAAGCCTTCTTTGATATCCTCTGTAAGGAACAATTATCTCCTTTGACATGAAATATCACTTGTTTAAGCATCTTGCTAACACACACTAGGTGTTATAGTTACCTGCTTCTATGCTGTGTCTTAATTAAATTCATCTCTGCTTCTCCAACTCTCCCCCTCAGCCTAGCTCTTTTTTTCTGAACACAGTTTAGATTTATATTTGTTGAATTTAGTTGTATAAAGTCTGTTAAAGGCACCTCCCACCACCATTGCTCTTTCTATAGCAGATGTGTCAAGCAAATTGATAACAGACAGATAAGCAACGAACAGCTTTCAATGTCAGGTCTCACCCTGATTGTTAATCCACAGGGGTATTTTTTTTTAAGCACTAAAGTGAGGTTTGAGAAGGGATACCGTCTACCTGCTCTCTACCCATTCATTCTCAGATCTCCCTTTTCTCCTAAACAACCTGCCTTGTGGAAAGCCAAAGAGGGAAGGGGCCTGGGTGGCTGGTAGAGGGCTGGAATGCCATAGTGATGGTTGAAGAAACTGGTCCCTTTTTCTGCTGACGAGTCGAAATAGCGCTTCGCCACTGACGCTAAGGTATTGATGATTTAGATGTTGTGTGCAATTGCTCTGTCTTTATGCCTTTTGTTTCTGCATACCCAGGAGGCGATGGGAAGGAGGGAATTGGATATTCATGTAACTTCTAAATAGTATCTAAATATTTTTCTGATTCATGCTGCCGAGAAATTTCCGTAGGCAGACTGCTTCCTATTTGTGATCTCTTCCCTTCTGTCTGCACCACAATACATAGAAATTCGAGAGATTTGCAGAGCAGACTGAGATTCGAGGGTTGCGTGGGTAGTCTGTTCCCGCCGCTAGTGGCTTGCATTTAAGGGTGTGATGAATTTTCCATTCACAAAACTTACAATCCTGCTCCCTGCTCTCCTTGGACACCTCCAGTCCCCTTGTTTTCCTCTCCACCATAACCTATACATGGTCTTGGTGCTTAATTCTTGACGGTGGTATGTGCTAAATTAGTGGGAGCAGGGGAGAGGGATTACGTTTCACTGGACACTAGGGCTTGCTCTCTTTTAACCCTGAAATCCACGCTATTTACAAGGCTAGTCTATGTTATCAGGCCATGGCTCAGAGGCGATGTGTATAATAGACAAAACATCTTCTATTAAATAATTTAATAAAGCTTCATCTTTTGGTTTAATGCTGTCCGACATTTTGTGACCAGCGTTTTAACTCCATAATAGATTTGAAAAGAAGCCCTCAACCTGTGTCTCCAATACATTTTTAAGCTACAGATTTTTGACAGCCCTATTTTTCCTCATTTGTTTGTTTTGGGGGAAGGAGCAGGGAAACGAGGTGTGGGGATGATGGGAGGATAGGGCGGTGCTCCTTCCAAAATGTGCTCTCCCTCTAAATAATGGATTGTAATTTATAATGATCCAATTTCCGCGAATCCCTTTAAAATTTCCCTTTGCCCTGCCGGCCATGTGAGACAAGCATTTATTTGCTAAGCAGATTCCCTCCCTCTCCCCCCCCTCCCCCCGCCCATTACGCTCTGCTATGAAAATTACAACTCCACCATGCACCAGCACCTAGATCAGGAGGAGGGAGGAGGCGGAAGGGGGGGAATTCCCGTGCAATCTGGGATCACGCCCTCAGCCTGACGGTTGCTATCCTCGGCTAAACCAAGGTCAGCGGTGTTTCGGGAATAGCAGTGGAAAACCAAGGTAGCTTGTCCTGCCTAGCTTGGGATTGACCGCTACAGCAGTGGCAGCCGCAGCAACCCTATGAGGCGTAGCCGGATCATCCCCACCCAAGCAGCGCTCCATCAGTCGGGAACAGCAGCAGCAGTGGCAACGGCAGCAGCAGCAGCAACGGCAGCAGCGGCGGCAGCAGCGGCAGCAGCGGCGGCAGCAGCGGCAGCAGCAGTTCCTCCCGCCTTCCACCTCACAGACTGCGCCTCGTTTATCTCCAAAGGACAGAGGTATTTTCTGCTAGTAGGGCGCTGTCCAACACCGTCCTGGTGCTGAATCCAGCTCTGCCTTCAAGGCAAGTCTAACTCTTTCCCTATACCTTCCACTTCCTCTCCGTGAAGGGGCCCTGACAGCTACCTTACAGGAGTCAAGGGGCTGCAGCAAAAGAGGGAGAGTGAGGAGAGACAGGCTGCCTGTCCCCCTAGCCCCGGTGTTGAAAAGCGAGCTCGGCAACTCAGGGAGGCGCTCTTGCTGATTCATCACATATTACTTGGAGGTTTTTACCCCGGGAACAGCGAGGAAGTCACTCCAGGCCCGAGCAGTGGGAAGGAAAGTAGCCCGGTGCAGGAGCCTTAAGCATGAGGGCGGTCACAGCAAAAGAATAGAAAGAAGTGTGCACCACAAAGTGGGGGCGGAGCGGGAAACCATGCCCCTTTGATGTCAATTACCTTCGTGGCTACACGGTGCTAATCACTATCTCGCCCCCCTCAACTCCCAGGGCTTCAAGCCTTCCCGCCAGCCTCTGAGCAACCGACGCCGCCCAAGCCGAGATGGAAGAGGAGCTGAAGTGCCCAGTGTGTGGGTCCCTGTTCCGAGAGCCTATCATCTTGCCCTGTTCCCACAATGTCTGCTTGCCTTGTGCCCGCACCATAGCTGTGCAGACTCCTGACAGCGAGCAACACCTGCCTCCGCCTCTCTTGCATACTCGCGGCCCTTCGTTGCCCACCGGCTCTACTGCAGGTCCTCCACCGGAATATGAAACTGGGACCGGAGCAGCCTGTAGCGGTGGAGGCACCAGCAGTAGTGGCGGCGGCGGCGGCGGCGGTGGCGGCGGTGTAGGTGGTGTCGTTGGGGGAGGGGATCACGCTGACAAGCTCAGCCTACATAGCGAGACGGACAGCGGTTATGGCTCCTACACTCCCAGCCTTAAGTCCCCTAATGGAGTACGAGTACTACCCATGGTGCCCGCACCCCCAGGCTCCTCAGCCGCCGCTGCCCGGGGAGCCGCCTGTTCCTCCCTGTCCTCTTCTTCCTCCAGTTCCATCACCTGCCCTCAATGCCACCGCAGCGCCTCTTTGGACCACCGCGGCCTCCGTGGCTTCCAGCGCAACCGGCTGCTGGAGGCCATTGTACATCGTTATCAACAGAGCCGGGGTTCTGGGACAGGAGCAACCGCAGCAGCTGTCGTTGCCCATTGCCAGCTATGCGACCGCACCCCTCCAGAACCAGCAGCTACCCTCTGTGAGCAGTGCGATGTACTCTATTGCTCTGCCTGCCAGATCAAATGCCACCCGTCCAGAGGACCGTTTGCCAAGCACCGCTTGGTGCAACCGCCGCCGCCACAGCCTGCGGCCTCTGCACCTCTAGGTGCTGCCCAAGGAGCCCCCAGCGGCAGCGGCGGCGGCAGCAGCAGCAAAAGCCCAGGCCCTGGGGCAGGAGCAGCAGGGGGTACCGGGGTTCGTAAGTTTCCGACGTGCACCGATCATGAGCTGGAGAACTACAGTATGTACTGTGTGAGCTGTCGTACCCCTGTCTGCTACCAGTGTCTGGAGGAGGGCAGACACGGCAAGCATGAAGTCAAACCTCTAGGGGCCATGTGGAAACTGCACAAGGTGAGCAGCACGTAGAAATATCTTAGGGGCAAATAGACAGCTAAGAGATAGACACTTCTGAGAAGGAGAGTTTTGGAGGGGTGGAGTGCTAACCCTGGCAGGAATTTCTTCACTTACTTACAAGAATGAAGTATGGGCAGAGATTCACAACCTCCACAGTGTGGGCAGAGATTCACAACCTCCACAGAAAGCTAGTTCAAGCAAAGAATTGGTTTTCCCGCGTATAACTGATTCCCAAATGCCTGTGATAACCCAATGGCAAGATCTTCCTTGGGTCACCAAATTAAAGTTTCCTCATATAGCACCAAGAAAATGCCTAACTTCTCCCTGCTCCCACGGGGGAAAAATAGTCCTTAATTTTTCCTCAAACTATACACCCATCAGGTTAACTCCTTTTCCTACATGTAGAACATTACCCTCCAACTTGCTCCCTATGTAGTTTTTACCTTCATCTTAAACTTGCATTCTGCATTTCATTACATCTTGTAAGTTTCTTATCTTAGAATCTCTGAAAAGCCATTTTCTTATGGGTCTTGGAAAGCCATGTATCACAAGTCCATTGCTGAAATTTGAATGCCTAATCCTATCTCCAATGTGATGTTAGTTTCTCAAGTATTCCCCATTTCTTTACCCTAGTAATTCTGGACAGTGTGAGAGGGTTGAAAAGGACTGTGCAGGGTATGCTTTTTAAATAAGATGATAGCTAATTCCTTGCTGACTTTCTAAAGACACCTACTTCAGTGATATGTGGCTCCTACAACACAAAGATTAAGGGAGAATACCTAGCGTGATCAAATTTCAGACATCTAATAGGAGAGAATAAAATGTTTTAGTCAGTGATGAGTTCAAGAAGTATCATTGCTCAGTGGATGAAGGATCAACTTGCAGTCAGAAAGAGTAGGGTTCAAGTCCTACCCCTAATACATAATAGTTGTGTAATATGTGGAGCTGCTTCTCCTGTTGAGGTTGCAGTCAACTTTCTAAAAGTAAAGTATAGATTAGTTGCCAATATACACTAGTGAGGGAGGTTTACATACCAGAAGTTTCCTATATTGTGATGAAATCACAGGTGCAGACTATTTCTATAAAAAATTAGCTCACTGTCCAATGATGAGAAAGGGTATATACCAGCAATAAAATTTTACTCTTTAAAAGCTCAAGTTCTTTGCTTCCTTAAAAACCCAGTTCAGAAGCCACTCATGAACTCTCCCTTAGTCATCCTGTTAGTAACGATCCTACTGCCCACAATTCACATAGCATTCTGTTTTTTGAACTCCCTAATTCAGTATTATACAGAATGTAATACTATTCATTATTATCTCTGTTTGTGTCTCAACCTACTACTAGATAATAATTTTCATGAGGGTAGTAACCATGTCTTATCTAAACTTTGTATTTTCCTCAATCATTGTACAGTGTTTGGTATATAGTAGGTATCCTTAATAGATACTTTTATAGATACTTAATAGATACTTTTCTGACTGTCAGAAAAATGCCTTCTTCTATTAAAAAAAATATGATTCGATCTTCTAACATTTATTAACAAAAAAAGATTTTCTCTAGGTTTCTCCTCCAAATCCCATGACCAATGTGAACAAGCTTGTTCTCAGGATTTGGTGAATCAGATTGGGTGACAGGGAGTATAGCGAAAGTACTACCTCCCTAGTCTTGAACACTGTGCCCATCAATACAACCTAAGATTGGCATAGCTCTTTTGTTTTCCGTATCACATATTAACTCTTACTGAGCTTGTAAACTACAAAGTACACAAAGATCATAGATTTAAAGCTACAACAGACCTCAGAGGCCCTGTAATGTAAGCCCATCATTTTACAGATGAGGAATGGAAAGCCTGGAAAGATTAAGTGACTTGCTCAAGGTCACATGGGGAGTATCAGAAATGGAATTTGAATCCAGATTCTCTGACTCTAGTGCCAAAATTTTTTCTACTGTGACGTATTGCAACCTCATATATTTTTAGATGAACTGCCTCTAGCCACACCTTCCCTATGGTGTGTTCGTGAAATTAATTGTTTGCATTCAAATTAAGATTTTACATTTTTCTCTATTAAATTTCACCTTACTTGACTCAGAGTCAATGAATTTAGCCAAAGATCATTTGGGTTTTCTACTTTGTCACTTAATTTATTCCTCCCAGCTTTGTGCCATCTTGGAATTTGATCATTGTATGATTTGTACCTTTATCCAAGCTACTGATATTAAATAGAACAGGGTCAAGCATAGATCCAAGGATCCCTTCCCTAAAGAATTCCTTGAAATTGTTACAGAAATGGGTATTTTTTGAGTCAGCAACCATTCAACTAGTTCTGAACCCACCTAACTGTATTGGCATCTTGCCTGCTTCTTTCCATCTTTTTCATAAGAATAATGCTTTTGGTTTTGCATACTGGGATTACAATGCCTTGAGAGACTTTGTTGATTATTTTGGTAATATCTAGTTTGACTATATCAATGGTATTAATGAAGATGATTGTGCCAGACTTATAGATAACCATGCGTTAGAGGCAAAAAATGCTCCTTTAACTGATTATGTAGTCCAGTGAAGGAACAAGCTGGTAAATTTTAGCATACTTATTTACGGAGTGCCAAAATAGCTTTGTGTTGGGTAAAATATCTACACTAGACCACAATGAATTTGTGTTTTAGAAGCAGAATATTTCACCATAATTGTTACTAATTACTGCTTTCTAATTACTAACTTATCTGAACTGATTTTCTTGTCTTTGTTTTGTTTATGTATTTGGTTTAGACAGTAACCTTTATTTATTCTGCAAAGTTAAAACTATCTGTGGGTGCCACTGACTAGCAGTGGCATGGGAGAAAGGCATATGAGATGGGGGCAAAGTAAAGGAAGAATGAGAGAGGGGAAAGACATGGAAAGTGGCAACAGGAAAAACAGAGGAAAAGAAGAGAAAGAAAAGTACAGTTAGAGAATCAGGAGGCAAATGAAAAAGGAAAGAGTTATGTATGATCAGGAATGGTTGAGGGCTATCAACAATGATGCCTTTTTAAAAAAAATACATATCTGCTTGAGGATAAATGGTTGAAACTCTCTTCTCCATATCACAAATAAGAAAAAGCAAGCAGATGAGGCTATGATCAGATGACATGTGATTAGGTATGTAGACTTTCTGGATTGAATAGCCCGGGAAACACGACTTCTAAATCCATTATTTATTGGAGAGTGTAAAATTCATACTCCCCTCTAGAAGTACATCTGATTTGGGGCAGCTAGGTGGTGCTGTGAATATAGCACCAGTCCTCAACTTAGGAGGAACGGAGTTCAAATCCGGCCTCAGACACTTGACACTTACTAGCTTACTTACCCCAATTGCTTTGCCTTCCCCCCTCAAAAAACAAAAACAAAACAAAACTACGAAGTACATCTGAGTTTTTTTCTTCTAAAAACTCAAAATGGTGGGAGGGAAAGGAGGACAGAAGAGGTGATCAAAAGAGTTAGACTTTACAAAGACTCCAAGCTCTTTTAAATGAACTCATAAATTATTTCATAGGACACAGTTTAAGGGGCTTCTATGTCTAGGGGAAAGCTATTTCAATTACTTCCCTTAGTTTTCCTATCAGTTATATGGATCTGATAGCTCCTACTATCCTGACAGAACTATAAGGACAAATGAAAAATACTTGTTAAACCTAAGTAAGAAAATGCTGTTGAGCTCTCCAGTACATACATGGAGGAATTGAGGTCCTAGCCGCATAAGTATGCCCTCTCTTGATGTAGATCACAACCCCATTATACTTCAGTAAATTGCCTTCATAAATTACTGGGGCCAAAATAAATTCAGTACCTACTGACCAACATTGTGACAATAAATTTTGCTAGGTCCTTGGATGATTGACATAAGGGCCCTTGCCATATCTGTAGAAATCTTTTCAACTTGATAAACCTTCTAGAACTTAAGTTCTTCTTAAAAAGAGTCCAAGGTCACTTCCATAAAACAAGACACTTACATGGCAGGAAATGATGCTTTGATACTTTACCTACTGCCTCATGGAGCTGATTAATCACTCTAAATAGAAAAAAAAAAGGATCATACTAATTGCATTAGTGAAAAACATGCCTTTTCCATAATGCTGCATACTTTGATGACTACTTTTATTTGCTTTGTATATGAGTGTACATAATTTAGCTGTTAGCTGTCTTCCCTTGAAATGCATACTAGAAGATGGAATTCCAGCTATCCATTGTAAAAGCTGAGTTCTTCAAAAAAAACTTAGTCTCCTACAGTAGGCTCTATCTCCTCCCACAGTCTTATAAAAACTTTCAGAGTCTCCATTAAAATTATACCACACCTAGTTATCCCATATCTGCCCTATAGGCTTAAGGGGTAGAAGATTGAAACCCTGGCAGCCCACAATTATCTGTTACATAAAGCTTTCATCAGGCTTTAACTTTGGTACTATTCAAATTTCACTGAATTTGACTCTGATCAGTATAATCCTAAAGTTACAGATGAGGCCCATGTTTGGCACTTGTATCTATTTTGAGGAAAGATTAATTAGCACATTTTCCAAAGGAGTAGAAAAAGCTGCTGATCTCAATAAACACCTTTTCACATGGAAGAGGCTTAAATGAAGTTTAATGAACACTTCTGACTTTAAAAAAATTAAAATTGCCCAAAAAAATAGGAATGAAGGGACAGACCACTTCAGAGCACATTTGGACATGGAACCCCACTTTTATGATGGTAAGAATGAGCACGGATATATTCATGCAACAAGCATTTATTAAGTACCTACTGTAAGCCAGGCACTCTGGTAGCACTAAGGATACAGACAAGAAAACATCCTTGACTTCAAGGAACTTGCATTCTAAGGGGGGGTAGGGCTGGGGAGAGGTCAGAGAGAGAACATGGGCACATATAAACAAATAAAAGCAACATAAAAGTGATTTCATCAATACCAGGATGGCAGCAGAGACTAGAGAGTTTGGGAGAGGTACTTAGTGACTTCCATCCCTGTTGTGATATTTCACAGACTATCATAAATTCCCTTATAATTCACCCAGGCACTTGGCATCTTGGCATTGTGCCTGGTCTGCTGGGTAGAGGTAATTTGACCCTGAATTGAAGGAGATAGGAATTGATCTCTGAAACAGTTACAAAATTCTAGATGAATGCTTCTTTGGGAGCTCTTCAGAATATGTTGAGAATAGCAGATGGCATATTTTTAATTGCCATCTCACAGCCCTGAGACTGCTGCTCCCAGTGAGCCAGCACAGATACAAAAGAGTACTTGTCCTAGAAAATCAGGGATCTAGAGAGACAGGACCTCTGCCGCAGACTTGTTTTGATACTGTGCCTGAAGGCATTTGGCCTCTGCACTCCTCTTGCCTCCTCTCTTAAAAGGTAATAATCTTTAAAGCCCTTGAGAATACTATTATGAGCTACAATGAAGTTTTTAATTTGTACCTAGATTCCTAGGTTTACTGGTGCTTGGGTCAGACTCCCAGGAACCACATAAAAGTTCCTTCCATGGGCACAATTACTGTCTGGCAGCCCTTGCAAGTCCTACAGTCTATGAAAGAGTTCAGACTTTAGGCAAATAGCAAAGGGTGTTTCTCAGGGGAAGAAAAAAGACACATTCATTTTGCAATTTTGCTGAGGGATTTAGAATTTTATCCCACTACACTGATTGATTCACATTACCTCAGATGTCAGCTATAAGCATTATATCATTAGGCAGAAACCTGTCTGGGCTTTCAGAGCATGTGGCAGGGCAGATCTTAGGATATTACAATTTTTATATATATTTAGCTAAAGATGAATAGACCAATTATGGGCTATAAGATATGATATTTCTTTTAATTTATTTTCTTTCCTTTTCTTTTTCTATTTCTTTCTCTTTGTTCCTTCTTTCCTTTTTTTTGTTTTTTCTTCTCCCCCTCCCTCCCTCTCTCTCTCTCTCTCCTGCAGCTCTTTTCCAAGGCACTATAACTCTGCCCTCACTACATGGTCCACAAGCTCCTTAAGTCACATTTGTGGTGGGTAATGAACTATGCAAGGTTTACTTAAGTTCTTATAGAGAGGAGAACTTTGGGATCAACTACATGCACATATATCTGTACTCTGGATACAAGTGAAAGGTTATTGAATCCAGACCCTAGAGATCTCCTAGTCTAGCTCCTTTTAATCCATCAATAAACACTTATTAAGAATCCACAATATGTCAGGCACAGTACTCTATTTACCGTGCTTTGTGTAGAAAGATGGTCTTTGAACTGTGTCTTGAAGGAAGTCAGGGATTCTATGAGGCAGAGATAATGAGCATATTCTAAGTATGGGAGATAGCCAGTGCAAAGAAGGGGAATGAAGTATTATTTGTGAGGAGCAGAGAGACCAGTTCTAGATCTCAGAAGATAGAGTAATGTGAAATGATGCTGGAAAAATGAGTCAGGGACAGGTTGTAAAAACTCCAAAGAGGAGTTTAGACCTTATCACAGAGACAATAGGGACCCACTGGAATTTATTGAATAGGTGTCATGGGCAGATCTTTACTTAAGGAAAATCATTTTGGAAGCAGCAATGTGGAAGATAAGCTGAAATTGGTAAAGACTTGAGGCAGGGGGGCCAATTAAGTGACCATTGCAATAATCTAGGCAAGAGATAATGAAGGTCCAAACCCAAGTGGTGGCTATAGGAGTAGGAAAAAAAAGTCAGATGAAAGAGAAATTGTAGAGAAAGTTTAAAAAATGAATATGTGGGATGAAGGAGAGTGAGGAGTTGAGGAAAATGCCAAATCTACAAATCTGAAAGACTAGAAGAATGATGGTACTAGCAACAGAAACAGGAAATCTTGGCAGAAGAATGGGTTTAGGAGGAAAGATAGTGAGCTCTGTTTTGGACATGTTGAGTTAGAGATATGGAATTAAACTCAGAGGAGATGGAGATTGAATATCAAGATCTGGCAATCATCTGCATGGAGAAGATAATTAAAACCTATAGGAACTGATGAGGTCACTGATGAAAGAGAGTATATAGAGAGAAGAGTAGGAGGCCTAGGATAGAGCTTTGGGGAACATTGACAGGGGATATACTATAGATAATGTATCAGCAAAGGAAATTGAGAAGGAGCGGTCAGTCAAGTAGGAAGGGAAGTAGGAGAAATATAGGTCACAAAAACTTAAAGAAGAAAGATTATCCAGTAGAGAGGGTGGTTAACATGTCAAATATAATAGAGAGCTAAAGGAAGATGAAGATTGAGAAAAAACACATCATATTTGGCTATCTCGCGATTATTGCTAACTTTGGATAAAACAATTTGAGTTCAGTGACAAGGTTGAAAGTTAGATTGTAAAGCACCGAGTAGTGAAATGAGAGGAAGTAGAATCGGTGAGCATAGACAACTTTTTCTAAGAGTTTATCTGAGAAAGGGAAGGAAGATCTAGGACAATAGCTTGAGGGTCTTAAAAGTCTTGGGGTTTGTTGGTTTTTTTTTAAGAAATGAGTGAGACTAGGGTGTGGGTCACACCTAAGGACCTAGAAGGTCACGTGTGACCTTGAGGCTCCAGGTTCCCCACCCCTGGACTAGAGCATGTTTGAAGGCAGTAAAGGAAAAATTAGCAAATTAGAAGAAGTTGATGGTTAGGAAAAAAGGAGCAGTATTCTGGAAAAGACAAGAGAGGATGAAATCAATGGCACATGTAAAGGAGCTAACCTTAGCAAGAAGAAAGGCCATCTCTTTTTCAGAGACTGTAAGTAGGGAGCAAAGAGTGAGGGGTGATGTTAAAGGGTTTTGAGATGAAGAGAAAGGGAGAAGGGCAAATAGTCTCAATTTTCTCAGAAAAATAAGAGGTGAGGTCTTCCTCTGAGAAAGTGTGAGAAGGTGTGGGAGGCTTGAGGTAAGAAGAAAAGATTTGAAATAGTTTCTGTGGGAATCAGATAAAGAATCAGTGATGGAGTAATAAAAGGATTGCTTTGTTGTAGCAAGGGCTCAGTTGAAGTTGTATAATAAGAATTTATAGTGAAACTAGGCGGCATAGTTGTGTGACTTCCTACAGCTCTATTCAGCATCATGTGAGTAGAATCAGAAGTAGTGCATGGATTGGCAAAGGAAGAACTTTGATGGGACAATGGGACCAAGGATTCAGAAGTAGATGACAGTATACGTTTAACTGATTCACAGTAGGGGAAGGAGGAAAGTGAAGTCAGAACAGGGCTGAGAAAATACTAAATGATAGATGGGGAGATTAAATAAAGGTAGAAAATATGTTTAGGAGAGGTAAGGCAGAGGGGAAATAGAATGATAGAATGTTTTTGTCAGATACAGGAATGTTTGAGTTTCTAATTAAGGGATGGAACACTGGTAATATCCAGGGTATGACCATCCCTATCAGCCTGATAATTAGAGGTAGTCATATGTCACAGTGGTCAGAGCTCTGGACCTGGAGTCAGAAAGACTTGAGTTTAAATCTCATCTCAGACACTTACTAGCTGTGTGACCCTGAGCAAGTCACTTAACCTCTCTCTGTCTCAGTTGCCCCAACAGTAAAATAGAGATAATAACAATACTTTCTTTTCAAGATTGTTGTGAGAATCAAATGAGATAATATTGTAAAACACTTAGTACAGCTCCTGGCACATGATAGGCACTTAATAAATGCCCCTGATGTGTACCAAAGGTGTTCTAACATAACAATATAATGTGACATTATAGTGAGGCTAAAATGTAGGGTATAAACTTCTTCATAATGTTATATAAGATACCCCTCAAATAGAGTGAGTCTAAGTCCCACTTTCTGGATTTGGTTCATTCACTCCATTAAGTTTCCATAGACAGACCACCTCCACAGTTGTATTCAAATCCTCTAAGGATTTAGGGGTAACCCTATTTAAGAGAGATACATTTCTCCTCTTACCACTCTAGCTCTTGAGTCCCATCTGACATAATAAGGGGTTAGTAAATGCTTGTTGGCTTTTCTATGTATATAAGTAGCCATTCACAAGGTAATTCATCTATACAGTATGTGGTATTTACATAAAAAGCCATTCATATTAATGACACTGTTAGATCTTAAATATAATCATTTACTTAATAAAAACAAAAAACTATAGATATTAATATATTAAGCAAGGGAAAAAATAATAAAATACATTATAATACAGATCAAAATCTCCTACCGATGCACTTAGGATCTATGGTGATAAACAAGCATACATCTACAGGAACCTGACAGGGAAACATATGGGGGAGAAAAACTTATGTGTTTAGAGTAACTCATAACTCTGGACTACAGGCTTCAATGTTATCAGTCCTTCAGGAATACCTGTATCACGGAAACTGCTCATTTGCTTACCATTTGACTTCATGCCGTCTCTTATCTGAGGAAATCTCTTCCATACTTTAACAAAGTATTTATAACCTCTTTCATTAGTCTTTATACTTAAAAGAAAATGTAAAAGTCTTATAGCTCTTAATGTAAGTAACAGATAACTGTAAAGTTCATCAGACAGCCTCTCTTTGCTGTACAGCCAATACTAGCCTGGCTAGTCATTCATTCACTTGGTTGTTTTGTCCAGTCAGTACAGACCTAACAGTTACATAGTTCAGGTTGACTCTTTAAGTAAACTCACCAAGATACCAGAGCAATTGCAAAGTCACCTCTTTTCCTTTCCTTTTCTCCCTGCCAAATAAGGCAGCAGAAAGGAACACATCCTTATAAGAAGCTTCATCTCTTCTTCTATGTGGTAGTGTGGCATAGCATCACTGGAGCTCTTGGTCAATGAAGTCAGTTCTTTCTCTAACAAATCAAGAATAACTCACTTGACATCTATCAGCTGAATGCTTCTAACTGCCACAACCCTGACAAAGCTTCCTTTCAAGATCTTCTCCCCCTTCTCTGCTCCAGTTCTTCTCTTTAGTTTCTTCTTGTAGTTTTCTCTCATATTTCTTTTTAAATTCCCATACTTAAATGAGAGTCTCCTAACTCTCAGGGACACACCTTTATTTTATTTTACATTTACTTAAAAAAAATTGTAACTCTTCAAATTTCCCCATCAAATCAAAGGTCCTTTTCAAACCATACCTAGGCCTATATTTTTTCTTATAGTTTCTGTTTCTTTGCACTTAAATTTTTCTAGTTTTAAAAAATAAATAGAATATTTTTCTCTGCCTCTTTATAACATTAAACTATTTCAATACAATCATAGCATCACTCTGCATTGTTGGAAGAGACTTGAGTTCTCACCTCTATACTACATCATTCCTTGTCTGAAACTGTCTAAATCCCATCTGAAAGCTATTTCTTTATACACACATATTAACAATGTATATTAAAGCAAAGTTACCTTTCTAATCCTGTTAGGTATCACAATGGGTTTAAGGATTGAAGAATTGGGAGGGTAGGAAGTATGAGAAAGGATTGACATGGATGCTGTAGACTCCTGGTGGAAGGGCAGAAGTTAGTGAGGAGAAAGATGGTGATCCAGGTGCTGAACTCCTTGAGGAAAGAGGGAGAATGACATGATGACAGATACAACATCTTTGCCAGGATTTGGATTTTTCGAGTGAGTACACAGTGGTGAGAGGTGAGGTTACTTTCCTAAGGACATATAGGTAGCAAGAGGCAGAGCCCCTTGGTTTAAAACGAACTAATTAGTGTCAATAGGATATTATACTGAAATGTTCTGAGTAGGGTATAGAACCTCTTGAGCTATTGATCTTATTAGATCAGATCTTATTTTTCATGGATTTAATTATTATCTCCATGTGAAAGATTTCCTGACCTATATATCCAGCCTGAGTTTCTCTCCTGAGCTGTTACAGTCACATATCTCCAACTACCTCTTGAATGTTCTAAAACTGGATGTCCTATAAGTATTCCAAGCTCAACACTCCAAAACAGAGCCCTCAAGAGAATCCAATTCCTCCCCCAATGACATTAAGGTGTGCTAAGGAACTGATCATCCCCACATAGCTAATAAGATGAAGATAAGACTTTGCCCAGTTCTGATAACCATGTTGTCTTCTCCCTTTCAAGCCAAGACACATGTATTAAATATGTTCTATGTGCCAGGGATGATACAAAGCACTAGGGATACAACTAGGTTCATACTATATATATATATATATATATATATATATATATATAGAGAGAGAGAGAGAGAGAGAGAGAGAGAGAGAGAGAGAGAGTAAACAAAAGGTAATCTGAAAGGAGAAAGTATTAGTAGCTGAGGGAGCAGAGATGACTTTCTGTAACAAACAGGATTTGAGCCAAATCTTGAAGGAAGTCCAGGAAAATATGAAGTGGATATGAGAGTATGGCAGGAACATAATGCTGGAACATAATGTGTGGACGAGAGTAAAGTATAAGAAGACTGGAAAGATGGGAAGAGAACAAGTTATAAAGAGTTTTCAATGCCAAAGGAGTTTAAATTTGATTCTGATCCTGAAGGTAATAAGGTAGACCTTGCTGGGTGAGAGAGAGAGAGAGAGAGAAAGAAATGGTAAGACCTATACATTAGAAAAAATCCCTTTGGCAGCTGAGTGAAGGTTGGATTGGTGTGAGAGGACCCTGAGATAAGGAAACCAGTTAGAAAGCTATTGCAGGAGTTCAGTAGAGAGGTGATGAAAGTCTCAATGAGAGTGATGGTTTACAAAAGGAGATAGATAGATAGATAGATAGATAGATAGATAGATAGATAGATAGACAGATAGATTTGTTAAGATAGAAATGACAAGATTTGACAAACAGATTGAATATGAAGGATAAATGAGAGCAAGGAACCAAAGATGACACCAAGGCTGCATACATGTTTCACTAGGAGGATAGTGGTGCCATCAACAATAATCTAGAAAGTGGGAAGGAAGGAGCGTCTGGAAGAAAAGCTAATGAACTCCATTTTGGACATGTTGAGCTTGAAATGCTTATGGGTCATCCAGTTTCAGATGTTGTTGAGAAGTAGTTTTTTCTATTCAAAATTCAGATAATGTGGGTGCTCCTCTGGGACTGAGATGGAGTTTTTAAACTTCCTGTTTGGGTTAGGGTGTCTTAGGCTATCATTGGTAAAGGGTTAATCTTCATAAGGATAACCTGAATACATGCAAAGGTAGATGGTCTTTGATGTATAGAAATACTGAGGTAGAGTTAGAGGGCATGGGTTCAAGTTCTGGTTCTGTCATTTTTATTTGTTTAACCTTCAACAAACCATTTTACCTCTCTGGGACTCAGTTTCTTGATTCATAAATTAAGAGGCAAAATGAGATGACCTTGAAAGTCCCTGATAGCTCAAAATCTTTGATGTTCTTAGGGAGACTTTCTAGTGCCACATAGGCATGTCTGTCTGATGCCTCACTGATGCTGAGCTTTTATAAGCGAGTGTTTGGGTGATGAAATGCTCTGGTTAAATTAATAGATAATAAATTAAATTAATAAAATACATTTGCCTTGAAGTCAGAAAGGATTAAGATAGGTAGGAAAGAATAGGAAACAGCACAGTAGATAAAAGAAAGAGGAATAAGACATTTTTTCCCTTGGGCCTCATGGACTGCTCATCCAACTTTGGTGTCCACCTTTCACCCTCTCAATTGGAGTTCTAAGAAGCTGTAGCACGCGCAGCAGCCACACCTTGGTAAAAATCATCTTGGCAGATAGGCTAAACCAGACTGAGGGTAACTGATGGACCTCAAACCCAGCAGTGAGGTAGGGTAATGTCTACCCCAAGCATGTAAAAACTTCCCCTGGTTGAATGGGTGGATGAGAACAATTTGTTCTAGTGGCCATGAAGGTGACTGAAGCAGTCGCTGTGGAGTGCTTAGAGCTTGGCTAGACATCAAAAACATCAAAGTCATTCACTGCGTCCCAGGCGGTCCCAATCATCCTGACTTTTGTCTTGCTACTGGACTTTGATAACTTTGGAAAAGAGAGTGAAGCTTATGACTTTGTGTAACTCTGCCTCACTTAAGTCTAATTCACATGCAAATCAAGACATCTTTCCATGATGTCACTGGTTCTTTTCAAAAACAAAGGATGAACAACAAAGACCACACATACTGACCTGTCTTGACCACACCATTTATGAAGTAGTGGGATAAGTAGCAATGGGCTTTAATTAGACTTAGGGCTTGGTTTATACTCAAAATCAGTATAAACACATGTTTTGCCCAGTGCTTGTCTTGGGAATAAATTAAATGGGATCTCACTAGATAAGAAAAAACAAAGTCTCTAGTGTATTAGAGAGCAGCATGTGTCACAACTAGGAGAAAGATTGAATTCGGCTCTCAAACCCTGGTGCTAGTCCTGAAATGTCCAATACTACTGTGCTCAAATTGGGAAATAACTGTTTCCTCTAGATGGCCATTCTGCAAAGAATGTGCAAAGAACCCTACCTCAGAATAGCCTTAATTTCCCTTACCTTCAGGGGCATTCTCCATTTACCATGGAACAATTGCACCTTCCTCAAGCAAAAAGGCTCAAAAAGTTATCCTTGGGAAGGTTAGGAATCTCTTTAATCTGTTATAGCTCCCTGACCTTGAAACAGAGCCAGCTTGGAGCTTGCCCTCTTCTTTCTACTGGCAGAGTAAATAGTTAGTTGTGTGGAATATAGGGATCATTACATATGTATAGTGATCAGCTTCAGGAATGGTTTAAGTTCTAGATGTGGCATATTGCTTATTTGCTCTGTATATAACCCATACATATTCTTTCAACAACCACTTATTTAGTACCTACTGTATGTGAGACCCAGTACTATGCTAGGAGTAAGGAAAGAGCAGAAGGGAGAAAATACAACAATAAATGTGATATGGTCCCTGCCATCATCCAGGTGCCTTGTACTATTAGCAATAACTGCCCCAAATTGACACAGTGGAAAAGAATCGGAGTGCCCTGGTGTGTGTTTCTAATGATCAGAATCTATTTCCTGGCAGTAGTTCCTACTAAGCCTGTCTACTTTCATTTTCCACCCCACCATTAAGTTCAGACTGAGAATGGTTGTTGGCTCTGACGCATCAATATTAGCAGCTTGAAAATAAATATTGACAGACCAGGCTGTCACCATGCACATGTGGAGGGCAACAACTTATTGGGGACAGCTACTCTGAAAATCACAGAAATTAAAATTGGAGAAGATCCAGGAGATCCCCTACAGAATAATAAATAGGAAAACTTATTCTTGTCACTTGCCATCTCTACAGGGATTTTTCAAGAGTTTTAGCTGTAAAGAGTCAGTAATAAACAAAGTATAATACAACTATTCCTGTACTCACTGAGTATTGGGGCTTATAAATGCTCAGAGGGGCTTTTTTCTGAGTGGCAATCTCTCTGGAAGGTGACTGTTTCTGGAAGGTGACAATTTCTTCTGAACTAAGAGCCTGAATTATTGGGAAGCTGAAATTGCCACTACCTTGGAGGCTTCTGGGGTGAAGAAATGCCAGATGTGGCTTCTATTCACTCTGGAAACAACCAACTGGTAGAGTCAAAAGCAAAGCTAAGTGGTAAAGGACACAATGATGTTGCCCTACTTGGATAGTAATTGGTACACTATTGGAGAGATCTAGACCACTAGAGATCACATCATATGAAGATCATCTGAAGGAAATGGGGATGTTTCTCCTTGAAGAGAGAAGATTTAGGAAACATGCTAGATCTCTTCAAGTGTTTGAAGGGTCATCATGGGAAAGAGGAAATAGATTTGTTATTCTGGGACCCAGAGGTCAGGACTAGGAAAACTGGATACGAATTGTAATAGAGAGAAATTTATGTTTGACATGAGAAAGATGAATGAATGACTGAAAGAAAGGGGAAAAAAGCATTTATTAAGTGCATGCTATATGCCAGGTACTATGCTAAAAACTCAAGAAACAAAGAGTAAAAATATAGGATAGTCTGCCCTCTAGGCGCTTACAATCTAATAGGAAAAGATAGGATAATACATTTAGGGGAGAGCTAACCATGGAAGGGAGTTTTATTCTAAAGAAGAGGAGGAACAAGGAAGAGGAGGAGGAGAAAGAGCAGTAAGGCAGATCATTATCATGGATGGCCTAAGTGGCTGTATGGGATAGGAAGCTGAAGCATAATCTAGAATCTCAATGATTAGCCAGGAGATTTAATGAATAGTGGTCTAGTTTGCACACACTCAGTTACCAATCTGCTGGGTGGGGAATTAGAAAGGAATTCTGAATATGTAGGAATTCACTTCCCCAGGGACTACCTCATGGATTCAGAAAGACCCAGGTATAAAGATCCAGGAATTTAATTTGGTGTGAAGGGTGCTGGAACAGATAGAGAGAACCAGATCAGTGGCAAAGTGAAGATGGTGAGATGGTATAATGGGAATAGGAATTTGAAAATCTTCTCTGCCCCTTAATAAGCCTAAGGGAATTTGAAGACCTTCCCTGCTTTGAAAATATACCCTGCCCCCTAATAGACTGAATGTAATCACATGGAGCTTGTGGTGGGAGGAGTTTGCTGAAGGGTAGAGTAGAGCCCACAGGAAGCTGGGAGTTAGAGCAGCTAGACAGGGTTGGGAGAAGAGGTGCATCCAAGGGAGACAGTTCAGCTTGTGAGTAAAAGTTGGTGTTTGCCACCTGCTGTGACAGCGAGATTTGTGTTGGTTTGTGGAAAGGCTAAAGGATGCTATGACTCTCTGTACTGTTATGGCTTATTAACTTCTTTGCTACTATGGTAGACTCTATTTACTGGTTTGGGGATTTGTTTTTCTGGTGTCTGAATAAATGTTTTGCTTCTGTCTTCTATATGGGGAGTCTTATATTTTGCAATTGAGCACTATGCAGGTATTTTTATAGTGACCATTGGCACTATGAATATTGCATTGACCCTACAGATGGCCTGGATAGACAGTTGAGTGACAGGAAGGGATTGAACCTGAAATATAGTCTGATCTTCCTAAAATGATGTCCTAAAGTAAACGAACTGACTTTGGAGGTAGTGAGTTCCCATCGCTGGAGATATTGAAGTAGAGACTGGATGACCAGGTTTATTATAGAGAATACACCTATTTAAAATGATTGAGACCAGATGACTTTTGGGGTCCTTTCTGACTCTGAGATTCTATGATTCTGTGAAATTAACTTTCTAAATTGAAAGATGAGTCAAATAGATCAACTTATTAATAGGATGCTTCCATCATCTAAGAACAGTTTTCCTACTCCAATGCCTCATAATCAGATCATAGATATAGATCTGAAAGGAATGCTAACAGCCATCTAGTTGGATGCCCTTATTTTACAGATGAAAATAATGAGAACCAAAGAGATGAAATTACTTGCCCCAGGTCACATAAGTGGTAAGTGGCAAAGTCATGATTCAAGTGCAGATCTTCTGGTTCTAAATGCAAGACTCTTTCCCAGGTGTGGGGAACCTGGAACTTCAAGATCACATGTGGCCTTCTATGTCCTTGGGTATAGCCTTTTGACTGAGTCCAAATTTTATAGAATAAGTCCTTTTATTAAAAGGATTTGTTCTGTGAAGTTTGGATTCAGTCAAAGATCCACACTTGAGGACCTAGAGGGCCACACGTGGCCTTGAGGCCTGAAGTTCCCCACCCCTGCTTCCACTGCAGCATTGGTGCCTCATGATGGGGAGTCTGGGCTCTTGAAAGCTGTGCCAGTAAAATTGTAATCTTTTTTTCCCCTCATCTAATGATATCTTTATTGATTTTGTGCATGCAAAAGCTTTTAAAACTCAACCAACTCTAGTGAATATTACCTCTAGGATCAAATATAAAACCTTCTGGCTTTTAAACCCTTTCACAGCTCAACCCCTATCCAGTCTTTTTACATTTTACCTCACACTCTACAATTCAACGACATTGACCTTCTTACTGTTCCTCAAGCACAATTCCATCTCCCAGCTTTCCTTTTTACTGGTTGTCACTCATGCTTGGAATATTCTTCCTCTGGCTTTCCTGTCTTCCTTCAAGACAGTTCATATCAGGCATTTTGCAAGACACCTTTTCTGGTCCAGTTTACTGCTAGAGGAGAGATTGTCTAATGTTGTGAGTTCATGAGCCCCGACTGAGTTTACTTCCCTTTTTATAGTATGCCTGTGAGTGTGTGTGTGTGTGTGTGTGTGTGTGTGTGTGTGTGTGTGTGTGTGTGTAGTATATTGTTGTTTGCAGATCATCTTTCTCCCATTAGAATATAAGCTCTTTGGGGGAAGGGCCTGGGTTTTCACCCTTTTTTGTATCCCTAATACTTATGATGCCTGACACATCATAAATATAAAATTGTAATCTTGAGAGAAGTAACTAGATCTAATCAAAAGCATATTAGTGCTAGTAGTAACAGCTGTAAAGATACTGAAAATTCAGTTTTCAAGGTGGGGAAAACACTCTTAAACAATAGAAGAATTCATGGACAATTTTGTTGCTCCTAAATGGCAAACAGGAAGAAAGTTAACTATTGATTGGTATGATTATTTTCTCATTACTACAAAATCTTTATGAGACTAGCCTGTGCAAGTATTGAGGGTCTCCTCCATGAAACTGTGGATGGGAACCTTAAAGCTTTCCCATGTGATTTTCTACAGTAGAGCAACCTTCAAAGTCACACAACTGACAGAGAGACATAGGGAATTTTGTTGTTTTTTTTCTTTAGTTGTTTTAGTCATGTCTGACTCTTCATGTTCCCACTTGGGTTTCCTTGCAAAGATATTGGAGTGGTTTGCCATTTCCTTCTTTAGTTCATTTTATAGATGAAGCAAACAGGATTAAGTGACTTGTCCAGGGTCACACAGCTAGTATCTGAGGCCAAATTTGAACTCAGGAAAATGAATGTTCCTGACTCCAGGCCAAGTACTCTTTCCACTGCACCACCAAGTAGCCTGATGTAGGGAACATAAGAGATCAATTTCCCGCTTTTTTACTGAAAAAAAAAGAATCTGGTTTGATAGAATGAATATTTTAAAGCACTGTGATTTCATTAACATGGATATTCTTTCCACCAGTACAGATCACAACCCATCCACACCTTTTCATCTTGTTCACTTTTTATCCTTGTGCCCCCATCAGTTTTCCATAAAGGACTTCTTAATATGCAAGAGACCTTCCTCTAGGTCTTTTAATCTTTGGGGATCACCACAGTAGCATTCAGATTCTTTTTTTGCTATCCCTCATTCTCACCAAGTGATTAGCACTTTTCTGATACTATATTTCCTGAAACATATTTTTTGCATCACTTTTCATGCATTAGTAATTCCAGATAATATACCTCAGTCTATATACCTCTCCTTGCCCCTCACTCTTTCGAATGAGAACCCTTCTTTTTGGAGAGAAAACCAATCCCTTTTGGGTGATCTGTTATTTTTAATTCTTTGGTAATTGTGGTGTTTCTTTAATCATAGCTGTATAATGTCACTAGGAGAATATTGATTTTTTTTAAATGGGTTTTTGTGTCAGGCAACATGAAAGATGCTTTTGATATATTTGTAGGTCATTCTCATAAATGGTATAGCAACATGTAGCCTTTTATTTTGTCTCAGTGGACTTCATTTTTATTTATTTTTCTTGACATCTTTTAAAAATATCACCTACATTTTCCAACATATCTGTTCCTTTTTTCTGTTCCAGAGCCATCCCATATAACTAAGAATAAAAAAAGATTAAAGGAAAAACCAACAGTTTGCCAAAAGTAGTCAACATCAACCATGTATGAAATCATTTTCAGTGTTCTGCACTCGTATTTCATTACCTCTGTTAAGAAGGATGAGAATAACATTCTCATATCTCTTCTTGGAAGTTAAATTTAGTAATTATATAGCATCTTATTTTCGATAGTCTTGTTTTGGCTTTTTCTCCATTTGCATAGTAGGTGGTGCAATGGATAGAGTTCTGGGCCTGGAGTCAGAAGACTCATCTTCCTGCATTCAAATCTGACCTCAGACACTGAATAGCTGTGTGACCCGGGGCAAGTCATTCAACCTTGTTTTCCTCAGTTTCTTCATCTGTAAAATGAGTTGCAGAAGGAAATGGCAAGTCACTCCAATATCTTTGCCAAGAAAACCCCAAATGACATCACAAAGAGTCAAATATGACTGAAATGACTGAGCAACAACAGTATAATTATGTTTGTTATTTCCTGGTTCTGCTTACTTCACTTTGCATCAGTTCATATAGATTTTACCAGTTCTTCATCATATTGATAATTTCTTATAGTATAGTCATACCCATTACATTCACAAACTGTAACTTGTTCATCCATTTTCCAATTCCTGGGTTTTCAATTTTTTGTTTTGAATCCTTTGTTTTCAATTCTTTGATACCACAAAAATTCACCTCATTGGGATATCTGCCTAATTGTGAGATCCCCAGAACAAAGCCTATGGATATCTGAGTAATTTTCTTAACATAATTCTATATTTCTTTTCAGAATGACTGGACCAATTACAATTCTGCCAACAGCGTATCAGTGTTCCAATCTTTCCACAACTCTCTTTAACATTGATTGTTTCAATCTTTTGCCATCTTTGCCAATTTGTTGAGTATGAGGTGAAATATCACAGTTATTTTGATTTTCATTTCTCTTAGTGATTGGGAACAATCATTCATATCATTGTTAATAGTCCAAAGTTATCTTTGAGAACTTTTGATCAAATCCTTTTGTCACCCATCACAGGAATCATTTTTGGTCCTTATAAATTTGTTTTAACCTAGTTTTCAAGCAAATAGCATAGTTTCTGACAGATAGTAAGTACTTAATAAATCCTTGGTGTTTTATTAGCTGTTCCTTACATATCTTTTGTTCTGAGTCCTTTTGGAGGCATTTGATGCAAATATTTTTCTACACTGACCACTTATCTAGTTATGCTAATTTTGTTTGCAAAAATCTTTCTAATCATATAATCAAAGTGCTCTGTTTTATCTTTTGTGATAGCCTCTATCCCTTGTTTCTCCACTAGCCATAGTTGTAAAAGGTACCTTATTTGAATTTCTTCTAATTCTTTTATAGTGTGATCATTAATATTCACATCACATATCTGTTTTTAGTTGATTGTAGCATATGGTGTGAGATATTGTTACAACATGCAGTTTTAAAAGCTTGGGCTTGCTGAAGGCACTAAATTTCCTAAATGCAGTCTAGCCCACTCTTTTATTTGATTCTAAGCACTATTCATTGTCTACCTGCAGTGCCTGTCCAAGATAAATGTACTGATGGATTAATTCAATGGGTTGCCAATCTAACTATATGTCAGAGTATGGACAAAATGCATTCTTTATATCCTTCGAGATTTTCCATTGTGGCTGATCTCTTCTGAGTAACCAAAGAGCTCATTAAAGCAGTTTTGTAGTACTGGACATTGGTACCATAAGCACTAAGTCATCCAGAAAAAATGAACATCTAGAAGACTTTGCTACCTACAGGGAATTTTTCTTCCATTTGGACTCTGCTCAGGACATCCTCTATGATAGTGATGCACACCTCTAGCAAGTCTTTCTCTGATTTATGCCTTGCTTGATGCTGATAAACAGAGAAATATTAAAGAAAGTTGTCTCCATGGCTGCATCAAGGAATATACCAGTCCTAGAGTCAGGAAGACTCATCTTCCTGAGTTTAAATCTGGTCTCAGATACTTAATGCTGCATGGCCCTGGGTAAGTCACTTAACCTTGTTTGCTTAAGTTTTCTCATCTGCAAAATAAACTGGAGAAGGAAATGGCAAACCACTCCAGTATCTTTGCCAAGAAAACTCCAAATGGGATCATGAAGAGTTGGAAACTGAATGACTTAATGACTCAGTGACTGAATGACACTATATACACAATCACACACACACACACACACACACATATATATATACATATATTTATTTAATATATGTATATATTTTAAATGTATTGTTATATATCATGGAAATATATACATGTATGTATGTATGTATATATGTATACATATATATATATACACAAATATGTTTATTAAAGCTGTGACTTATCCCCAAGTCCTGAAAAGAATCAAAGGCTGGAGGTTACAGAAAGTGCCACCAAGAAGTTGAATCTCCAACTTTTGGCTATTATTCCTGTTTTCACATATTACCCTCCTCTAACACAATGTAATACCACATTGACCCATGTAGGTATTGCAGCCCCATGACCCCAAGGTGGGAAAGGAAGAGAATAGGGAATAGAAATGACAAGAATATATTCCAGTGAAGACAAAATGAATTAATGAGAGACCACAATGCCAAACCGTCCAGGAAATATAATCCAAGAGCTATCCTATCTTTGGGACACTTGATCATTTTTCTTCAAGCCCTGCCCTTAGGGCAAGTTCAGGGCACAGAAATCATCTGAGTTGGCCTCTCAGAGCTGAAAAATCATCTCAAGCTTCTCATTCTTCAACAGAGATTCAGTAAACAAACATTTATTAAGCTCACATCATGTGCCAGGCACTGTGCTAAGCACCAGGGATACAAAGAAATGTGAAACCAAGAATTCAAAAGGAAAGCTTGGGTGAAGAAATATAAAAGTTCATATCCTCTCTTTGAATGGTTTCTATCCTGCTGAAGTCTTTTTAATCTACATATTTCTGTAACACCCATGGTCTCCAATCTATGGAGAGTAGTTAGGCTAAGAAGGATGCTAATCTTTCATGGCATATAAATCTTGAACAGAAGATAAATCTCAGAACAGAAAGCCTAGAGGCTGCCTGGGCAGCCAGAGAGTAGGAAAGGGATCCCAGCTGTGCTGATTGTTCATGTTTCAGCTGCTCTGTCCCCCATCTCCTACACTGTAGGAGGGGCCCTGAATTGGAATTCATGGAAGAAAACTGCTGTGGCCCTATCTTTGCCTCCCTAAGGCATATATGATTCATTGGGAAGGAGGATGATAAAATCTTTCCAACTCTCCCTTCCCACAATTTCCCTTTACCCACTCCCCCAACACCAAATAGAAAAACACACAGGAAAGCAAATCCTTTATGCCAGAACTGTCTGGCTTTCAGAACAGGGAGATGAAGTAGTAGCCTAGGTCAACACCTTATGGCTTTTCAACAATGGCATTCACTGTTATTCTTTGGGAATATAGTATAGTCACAGCAGGTAGGTGAAAAATATGTCCAGGAGCTACTATTGTTCTTCATACATAATCCCCACCCCTAGTCCCATCATCTCATTCAGCAAACAGTAAGTTTTTCGTACATTTATTGTGTGGAAAACAGAGTCAGCATGGCATTTTGGGTAGAGGACCAGCTTCAAAATCAGGAAGACCTAAATTCAGTACCCATATCTGATACATACTAGCTGTATGACCTTAGGCTGGTCACTTAACCTTTAAATGCCCAAGGCAACTGTCTAAGAAAATAAGTTGCAGAGCAGCTAGGAGTATGCATTGGTTGAAGGAGTTTCCTCTTTTTATGCTTAATGTAACAATGAAGTCACAAGTCAGGATTTTTTTTAAAAAATGTGTGGAACACAGTGCTACATGCTGGGAATATAAGGTGCTATTCTGTAAATGAGAAAACTCACCTTCGAATTCTATTAAGAGATTCATATGGAAATTTGCAGTCAGTTGATATTTTTTTTTAAAAAATATCCTATCTCTACTTCCGAGGCAAAGTGGCATAGGAGATAGAGGACTGGATGTAGAATGAGGAAAAACTAGGTTCAAATTCCACCTTGGATACTTAGCTAGGTGACTGCAGGTAAGGCCTTTGATTTCCCTAATTCATGTTTTCTTTTCTATAAAAGGAGGATAATATTACTATCTATTTTAAAGGGTTTTTGAGAGGATCAACTGAGACCTAGTACATAATGTGCTTTGCCAATGTGAGTTATTATTGACAACCCCTAGGGTAAAGGGATGGGAGAAGGTCCCAGTGGTTCCAGCCCCACTAGAGATTCTCCTTACTCACCACATCATGGCAGGTATTTCCCCTTCTATTTCTATTTAATAGCATATGCCTGTCTTAATTTGTATATCTGCTAACATTTGTTTAGGTGTTTGAATCCTCTTTCTGTGTATCCCTTTCTCATCATTCATTTTAGTTTGGAAACCCCCTGCAGGGTAGGACATTTTATGTAGTACTTCATGCAGGCAAGTACTTAATACTTCCAAATTGAAAATCAGTAGGGATTAAAAAATTAGGGGAGTTCAGCTGAACAAGTTATAATTGGCTGTGCTGTTCATAGCTAAAAGCAAGTTCTTTCATGTTTCTTTTTGCACACTCTTTTTCCTCTACCCTCTGCCTCACCCCCATATATATCTTTATATCTTTTATTTATTTCCTTCCTTGCAATTTAGGAAGGTCTGGATAATATACACTTTGGACAACTATATTTTATTATTCAAATCCAGTTAAGCAGCAGATGTTGAGCACCATCCCCTACCCTCATTTAAATCTAACTCTTTTCTGAAGAGGAATCCTTTCTCTAATATTGCTAGCAAATAGCCACTCTCTACTTGAATATCTTCAGAAATGAGGAACTCACTATCTCCCAAGGCAAGCCATTCTACCTTTGTATAGCTCTCCCCAGAGAGTCTAAATCTTCCTTTCTTTAGAACTTACTGTCCTAGGTATGCATTCAGAGACCAAACAGAACAATGTCAATCCACTTTTCCCTTGACTTCCCTTCAAATACTTGATGACAGTTACCATATCATCCCTAAGGGAAATTAAGCCTTAGAAAGATGGAGTGACTTGCTCAAGATGACCCAGCTGTTCAGTGTCATAGTTGGAACTCAAATTCAAGTTTTCCATTAGAATATAAGCTCCTTGAAGAAAGAGATCATGTCACTTTTGTTATTGTATCCACAGAGCCAAGTATTATGCCTGGCACATAGGTGCTTACTAAATGCGCGTTACTGATTGAGTCTAAGTCAAGAATTCTTGGATCCTTTATTTTTGTGCCTCCTTTTCCATTTATTCCTCAGATTTAGTTTTTATCATCCTGTTCCTATCTTGGTCAGAACTGCTACAGTGAATTACTCCCATTGAATAATCTTGGAAAGGGGTGTGATATGGAGGGAAATTTAGAGTAGTCATAATTGAACATAGGCTTTCCAACCTGTTTCTCCTTAACCTTCCCCAATGACTTTGAACCCTGTCTCCTCAGGGAGGGGACATCCAAGGCAGAGCTATGGTCCAAGAAATCCCTGTGGGAATTAGGTAATGCCTCCCAGGACACAAAACAGTCACATTTCTAGGAACTGGATTTGGAAGGGGATAGTTGTGGTGCTATGACAAAAGTCCTCATTTGGAATCAGAGGACATATGTTTAAATCCTCACTCTGTTATTTGTGAAATGTGTGACCTTGCATCAAAGCTCGGAAAGCTTTTCTGGAACTCAGATTCTTTATCTTTAAAATGAAGAAGTTAGAGGAAAGACCTGCCAGTGTGTTGGAGTAAGAGGAAGCAGTACAGCCCACTACCCCTACCTCCCCACCTTGACAACTACTCCACAATAACCTAGAAAAGCACCAGACAGTTAAAAGAAGAAGAGTTGAAGTAGAAGACTATAAAAATAAGTAGCATGCTGTCTCCCCCATTAGAGTGAGTTTCTTGAGAGCAAGAATGGTTTTTGCCTTTCTTTTTTATCTCCAGCACATAGCACAATTCCTGGCTCATGGTAGGCACTTAAGAAATGCTGACAGACTGACTGACTTACTGACTGACTGACAAGGAGGTAGGGATGAGAAAGTAAACAACACTCAAGCTTTACTTTTTTCTGAACTGGTCAAAGGAGGCTAGAATATATATATATATATATATATATATATATATATATATAGAGAGAGAGAGAGAGAGAGAGAGAGAGAGAGAGAGAGAGAGAGAGAGAGAGAGAGAGAAAATTAAATGGAAAAATACATTTCATTCAACAAGGAAATAAAAATGGAGAGCCAGAAGGGAAGAATAAGAAGGAGAGTATATTCAGGAAAAGATTAATCATAAGCAGAGAAAAATAACCATGGAGAATGGACCACCTAGAAGGATTTAAAAAGGAAAAAAAAAGGAAAGAACTTGTGATTGGGGTCTAAGTGAAGAAAAGAGAAGAGGGTCAGAGGAGTGAAAGCAGATTGCATCAAGCTCTAATGCTAAGCGCACTTCTCACTACCCATCGCTTCTTTATAAAGAGTAGGCAGAAAGCAAAAAGAGGAAAAATACAACAGAATAGGTTGGAGGGGAGTATGAAATTAGTGATTCTAACTGCAAATGTGAATGGAATTAGCTCACCCATAAATTGTAAGAGAATAGCAGAATGGATAAGAAAGCAGAATCCAACAATATGTTGTTTGCAAGAAACATACTTGAAACATAAAGATTCACTCAGGGTTAAAATAAGAATCTAGAGCAGTCTATTAAAACTTGTGCTAAAGTAAAGAAGCCATAGTTAGTAATTTTGATATCAGAAAAGACAATAGCACAAATAGATTTCATTAAAAGATAAATAAGGAAACTATATTATGCTGAAATGTATCATTGACAACTAATACTAAACATATGTTCACCAAATGGCATAGCATCTAAATACTTTTTAAAAAAAGCTAAATGAATTATAGGAAGAAATAGATAATAAAAGTGTAGTAGTGGGTGACCTTAATATACCATTTTAGAGCTAGCCAAATCTAACAAAAACATAACTAAAAAAGAAATTAATGATGTGAATAGAATTTTAGAAATGTTATATATAATAAATATCTTTCAATTACTAAATAGCACTAGAGTGGACTATACATTTTCTCAGATATTTGTGACACTTATACAAAAACTGACCAAGTATTAAGGCATGAAAATCCCACAAATTTAGAAAAGCAAAAATATTAAATATATGTTTTGCTGATGACAATGTAACAAAAAGTTATAGTCAATAAAGGCTACTGAAGAAACAATTTAAAATTAGTCAATCACTAAATAACTCAATCCTAAATAAAGAGTGGATTAAAAGACAAATCATAGAAACAATAGATAATTTCATCAAAGAAAATGACACTAATGAGACAACATATTAAAATTTTAGGGATTGATTCAAAACAGTACTTGGGGGAAATTTATAGATCTAAACAAATTTATAAATGAAAGAGAGAAAGAATAGATCAACAAATTGAGCATGCAATTAAAAAACTTAGAAAACCAACTAATTTAAACCCTGAATTAAACAACAAAATTGAAAATCAAAGAAGAGTGACAAAATTGAAAGAAAAAAATAAATTAAATAAGGAAAACTAAATTTTTTTAAATACAAAAAGATATGCCACTAGTTAATTTGATTTTGTAAAAAGAGAAGCAAATCAAATTATCAGTATTAAAAATATAAAAAAAATGAACTTACAAGATATGAAGAAGAAATAAAGAAAATTATTAGAAATTATTTTGCCTAATTATGTGTTGATAAATAGAAATTGGTAATGAAGGACTAGAATATAAAGACCTGTATGTCATTTGCATAGAAATGATAATTAAGCCCAGGGGAACTGGTGAAGTCACAGAAAGAGAGATCAAAAGGCAAAGTAGAGAGAAAGAGAAGAGTGTCCAAGATAGCCCTTAGGAACACCAAGTGTTAGGGGGCGTATTAGGAATGATAATTCAATAATTATCATGAGAAAGAATAGTCAGAAAGGTAGGAAGGAAATTAGGAGAGAGAAGTATCATGAAAACCCAAATGAGAAAGAGTATACAAGAGGAGGAAGTGGACAATGGTATTGAATGCTGCCAAGAGATTTTTAAAAAAGGAAAAGAACTGAGAAAAGGCCCACTGGATTTGAAAATTCAAAGACCACTGATAATTTTTTTTAATAGATAGCATTATTTTATTATGATGTAAGAAATGATTTGGTAGTAATAACTCCCAAGTATCTAGGATTACTAAGGCTTTGCATAAGTTAACCCATTTGACATTACAATGTTAATTGCTTAATATATTAATCTTCCCAACATATTTGCATTTTGAAAGAAGATTTAAGCAGTTCATCAATACGTACGTACTCAGAGGAAATAATCTTTTGTCTATAAAGATATTTTTGAGAAGGACCTTTAGGCAGTGTTCTTTAAATTGATCTAGCTGCTCTTACTCTGCCTACATGTAGAACTGGCCTTAAAAATCATAGCATTTTAAAGTTCAAGGAATCTTAGGGAAAATCTAGTTCAATTTCTTTTTACAAATGAAGAAACTGAGGCCCAGGGAAGGCAAGTGACTTGACTTACATAGGGCCTGAACCCAGGTGTTCTAACTCAAAATTTAATGCTCTTACCACCACCTAACTTTTAGTCTGACTGCTCAATACACATTACTACATCTTTTGTGTGGGTAATATTTTATTACCAATTGTTTTTATTCAACACATATTTTAGTGACTTTCAAATATAAGGCAATTCTCAGATACATATATGTTATTGACAAGGGAAACATGGAGGCTCTGGCCTTTTCCATGTATACCCTGTTTCCTGAGTTAACTGAGGAAGCAATATGTTTGGCAGAGTCATAAATAGGACAGGACTTTGCCCAAAAGCACCAAAATTGATTGGGTATTGATAATACTTATAGTGTTTCAGCAGCATAGAAATAAATGAGTTTAGCACTCCATTAGCAAGAATTATTAGTTAAATTGGGAAACTGTAAGATTGAACATACTTCTTCCTCCACAGTGGAGACACCTTGGGTAGGTTACTGATAACACTGGAGACAGCAGTTTCAAAGCCAGATTTCAAAGCGTTGAGGAGTGAGAGAAGAGGAAGTAAATAGAGAGTGGACACATTTTTCTAGGAGTTTGAGAAATGGAGGAAAGATGTAGGATGGTAACTTGAGGGGATGGTAAGGTCTAGTGAAGTTGTGTGTGTGTGTGTGTGTGTGTGTGTGTGTGTGTGTGTGTGTGTGTGTTTCAAGATGGGAAGACCAGGAATTGTTTGAAGTTTGTAGAAAAGGAGTAAGTACATGAGGAGAGACTGAACATTAGAAAGGGAAGGTGGTTGGTTGAAGTAAAATCTGCAAGAGAAGGTGGGAGGGGAGAGGATCAAGAGCATATGTAGAGAAGTTTGCCTTGGAAAGAAGAGTCACTTTTTTGTCAGAGATTGAGAGAATGGAGAAGAGAGTAGGAAATGATGTCAAGGAGTTTTGAAATGAAGAGAATGAGACAAGAAGAAGCTCATCAAGTGGCCTCTATTTTCAGTAAAGATGCAAGATTCTCAGCTGAGGAGAAAGAGGGAGAAGGAGAGTAGGGGATGATGTCAAGGGGATTGGGGATGAAGAAGAGAAAAGGGAAGCCCACAATAAATGGTCTAATACTTATTTTTAATTCTATAGGGATTGTAGCATTCCATGGCTTGCAGCCACACAACAAAATTTGAGCTTTAGATAATCATCATCATCATGAATTCTTTTCACTAGCATAGTGTTTACCTCCTTTCCTTCTCAGTTTCTTACCCCCCTTATCCCAGGGGTCCTGGGAGATCACTTAAGGGAAAATGCTATGTTGTTGAGATGGCTTGAGCTTGGGAATTAAGGAGGTCTAGCAATGCCATATGTGACTGAGTCATGACCCCTCTTGGTGCCTGGATTTTTTCTATTTGAACAATGGAGACTTCAGTATCTACTCCTTCCCTGGCCTCCCACAACCTTCATAAATACTAGGTACCTCCTTCTCCCAGTTTCCAGTGAGCCATCTTCATTGAGTCCTCTAGAGTACTATTTTGTTTTCCACATTCAAAAGTTTGTTGCTGGGTCTCTATCAGTAGTAAGAGCTATTAAAAGATCACTGTCAAGCTTTGTGGAACTAAACAGGACTGTTATGGAATTTTTTGGTTACTAGGTGCTTGAATTCTTAAAAAGATCCGTACCTCAGCTGGCTTGCCAGTTCAGAGACACTGGGAAACAAAACCTAAGCTGCCTAGGAGAAGAGCTTTGCTAACTATAGGCAAGTTGTCCCAGAGAGAAATATCGCGGAACTGTTAGAGGGGTATCATTTAGCTCTGTGGGTTGAAATAAAGAGTGAAAGGGGAGTAGAGGTTCTTTGGATTGGGGTTGAATTTAGAACTCTTTAGCCTGAGCAACTCCTCTGGAAATGATAAACCCCCATAAGGTCATGAAAGGCATAGAATCTCCTTCAAATTTTCCAGACAAATTAGGCTAATCATAATTTCCATCTAACCCTTATCCTTTTCCTGGAATGGACCTTTTATACTTCCTTTACTCCAACCTCTTCTTAATGAAATGCCTTTCTTACTTCATCTCAATTCAGTTGCGAACTTCTCTGTGAAGTATGTCCCCAGACCCAGCTCACCCAGAAGAAAGTAAGCATTTAACAAACAATAAGCATTCATCAGACACTTTCTAAACACCAGACACTGTGAGTAAGCACTTATGATGAAAAGACAAAAGCATATAGTTCCTGCCCTCAAGGAGTTTATATTCTAGTGTGAAGAAACAACATGTAGAAAATCAAATACAAAATATATGCAGAGTAATTTCTTGGGAGGGGGGATGGAGCTTGTACAGCAAGAGAGATAAAGATAAGCCTCTTGTAGAAGAGGCACTTGAGCTGACTTTTTTCAATTTTAAATATTTTATTTTTTCCAATTGCATGTAACAACAACTTTTAATATTCATGTTTAAAAAAATCTTAGTTCCAAATTCTCTTCTTCTCCCTTCCTCTCATTGAGAAGGCAGGCAATTTGATATAGGTTATACAAGTGCAGTCATGCAAAACATATTTCCATATTATTCTTGCTGTGAGAGAAAACACAGACCAAAAAAGAAATTTTTTAAATTAATGAAAGCAAAAAAAAAATATGCTTTCATCTGCCTTCAGACTCCATAAATTCTTCCTCTAAAGGTGGATAGTAAATTTCATTATAAGTCCCTTGGAATTACCTAGATCTTTGTATGGTTGAAAAAAGATAAGTTATTCACAGCTGATCATTTTGCAATGTTACCGTGTTACTGTTACTGTGTACAATGTTCTCCTGGTTCTACTCACTTCACTTTGCATCAGTTCATGTAAGTCTTTCCAGGTTTTTCTAAAAGCTTCCTGTTCATCATTTCTTATAGCACAATAGTATTCTATCACAATCATATACAACAGTTTGTTCAGCCATTGCCCAACTGATGGGCATTCCCTTAATTGACACTTCTTTGTCACCACAAAAAGAGCTGCTACGAATATTTTTTTTTTACAGTTTTCAATTTATTTATTTTTAGTTTTCAACATTCACTCCCATAAGTTTTAAATTTTCTCCCCCTCTTTCCCTGTCCCTCCCAAAGATGGCATTCAATCTGCTATGGGATCTACACATATGTTCCTATTAAACACATTTTCACATTAGTCATGTTGCATAGAAGAATTATAATGAATGGGAGAAACATGAGAAAGAAAAAATAATACAAAACAGAAAGTAGTCTGCTTTGCTCTGCATTCTGACTCTATGGTTCTTTCTCTGAATGTAGATGGCATTTTCTGTCATGAGTCCTTTGGAATTGTTTTAGATCCTTACATTGCTGAGAAGTCTATCAAAATCAGTCATTGCACATTGTGGCTGTTTCTGTGAACAGTGTTCTTCTGCTTCTGCTCACTTCACTCAGCATCAGTTCATTTAAGTCTTTTCAGGATTTTCTGAAGTCTGCCTGTTCATAATTTTTTATAGCACAATAGTATTCCCTTACATTCATATACCACATCTTGTTCAGTGGTTCCCCAACTGATGGGCATCCCCTCAGTATCCAGGTCTTGGCCATCACAAAAAGAGCTGCTATAAATATTTTTGTACATATGGGTCCTTATCCCATTTTTATGATCTCTTTGCAATACAGCCCTAGAAGTAGTATTGTTGGGTGAAAGATTATGCATATTTTTATAGCCCTTTGGGCATAGTTCCAAATTACTCTCCAGAATGGTTGAATCAACTCATAGCTCCACCAACAATGAATTAGTGTCCCAATTTTTGCACATTTTCTCCAACGTTTATCATTTTCCTGCTTTGTCATGTTAGCCAATCTGATATGTGTGATATGATACCTCAGAGTTGTTTTGATTTGCATCTCTCTAAATAACAGTGATTTAGAGCATTGAGCTACTATAAATATTTTTGTACATACAAGTCCTTTTCCTTTTTTTCAAAATAAAAATTCTTTGGAGGGAATAATGTACACATTCAATTGGGTATAGAAATATATCTTACCCTATAGGAAAGCAGTAAGGGAAGGGGATAAGGAGGGGGGGGAGTGATAGAAGGAAGAGCAGATTGGAGGAGGTGGGTAGTCAAATCCAAAGTACTTTTGAGGAGGGACATGATGAAAGGAGAGAGAGAGAATAGAATAAATGGAGGGAGGGGAATAGGATGGAGGGAAATACAGTTAGCAATAGGAACTGTGAAAAAAATTTTGAAGCAAGTTCCTTTGATAAAGGCCTTATTTGTCAAACATAGAAAACTGAGTCAAATTTATAAAAATAAGAGCCATTCCCCAATTGATAAATGATCAAAAAATATGATCAGTTTTCAGATGAAGTTATCTATAGCCATTTGAAGAAAATACTGTAACTCACTATTGATTGGAGAGCTGCAAATTAAAACAATTCTGAGGTACTACCTCATAACTATTAGATTGGCTAATAGGACAGAAAAGCTAAATGGCAAATTTTTGAGGGGATGTGGGAAAATGAGATATATGCATTGTTGGTAGAGTTGTGAACTGATTCAATCATTCTGTAGAACAATTTGGAAGTATGCCCAAAGGGCTATAAAACCATGTATACCCTTTGACCTAGCAATACCACTACTAGGTGTATCCCAAGAGAGACAAAAAAACAAAAACAAAAAAGAAGATGACCTATTTATACAAAAATATTTATAGTAGCTCTTTTCTGGGAGCAAAGAATTAGAAATTAAGGAGATACCCATCAATTGGTGAATGACTGAACAGATTATGATATGTAATTATGAGGGAATACTATTGTACTATAAGAACTGATGAGCAAGATGCTCTCAGAAAAACCTGGAAAGACTTGCATCAACCGATGCAAAGCGAAATATACTGGGTACAAAGTAACAGCAATATTGTAAGATGATTAGCTGTGAATGACTTATTCTCAGCAACACAACAATCCAAGACAACTCTGAAGGACTGAGGATCAAAATTCCTATCCATTCCCAGAGAAAGAACTGATAGTGTCTGAATACATATTAAAGCACTTTTTTTTTTTACTTTATCTTTCTTGAGCTTTTAAAGCTGTTTTCTTTCACAAAATAACTATTATGGATATGTTTTATATGATTACACATGTATAACCTATATCAAACTGCTTGCCTTCTCAACAAGGATACAGGTGGTGAGGGAGGAAGGGAGAGAATTTGGAACTCAAAGTTTTAAAAATGAATGCTAAAATCGTTTTCACATGTAACTGGAGAAATTTTTTTACAAATAATAAATAAATATTATTTTTTAAAAATCTCTTTAGGATACAGACCTAGCAGTGATATTGATGGGCCAAAGAGTATGCACAGTTCTATAGCCCTTTGAGTCATTCAAGTTGCTGGAGATTGCATTAACGTGCATATTTCCTAACAATGAAAACCTCACCTATGGACAGTGGAATTTCTGAGTTGACTTGAAAGAAGCCAGGGGTTCTAAGAGGCTGAAATTAGGAGAGACTATATTGTAAGTATGGAAGTCATGGAAACATGAAAGGGAAGTCATGGAAATATGAGATAGAATGTCCCACACAAGGAGCAGCAAGTTGGCCCAGTTTGACTGGAACGTAAGGTACATGGAAGGGAACGATATGGAATAATAATAAGGGGTAGGCTACAGTCAGATCGTGAATGCTTGGAAAAAAAAAAGGAAGAGTTTTATTTTCATTCTTGAGCTAATAAGAAGTCACTGATGCTTCTTGAGTAAGAGAGTGACATAGTCATGCCCACATTTTAGAAATACAATTTTAGTGGCTGTGTGGAGAATGAATTAGAGAAAGAAAAAATATGGTGTAGAAAGACCAGTGAAGAAGCTATTGCAATAGCCTAGGCAAGATGCTATAAAACTTTAGGTATGAGAGTTTATTAAATTTAATTGAAAATAAACTGAAGTGAATTCACTGAGTCTCTCTAGACTTCAGTTTCCTTGTATATAAATTGAGGGGATGTGACTCTATGACCTTTAAGGTTCCTTCTAGCTATAAATTCATTATTCTTTGATCTTATGAACTGAAACAAAATTCTAGAGTTGAAGGGACCTTAAGGATGTCTAATCCAATTTAATATCTTCATTTTATTTTTACAAATGAGGAGTCTGTGGATAAGAGAGGTTAAACAATTGATCACAGGGCCAGTTAGTGGTACTAGAATCCAAGCTTTCTGATTCCCAGTTCAATACTCTAACATATCACATTTCTCTGTTGTGTATCAATGTATGTCAAAAGGACTTGAATTTGGTTCCCATACATGCTTTCTATGTCCTAGAAAAGTTGAGTCATGTGAGGTCAGATGGCCATTCATATGATGTCCAGTGTGTAGGGTTTGGAGGGATGAAACCTCAAGGGAGCTAATTAGGCAAAATCTGGAGCAAACAGATGGTGCATCCTGAAAGTAAGTTTCTTCATTCCTAATACCATAATTGCTGCTTCTAAAGGAAATCAGCAATTCCTTGAAAGACTCCCTGAACTCTCTAATTTCACCTGTGAGCTATAAAGTCAATGAGAATTATTCTTTTGAACATAAGAAAAATATTTTAAAGAATAAAATTTTTGCCTCCTCTGCTCATACCTCTACCCCACAAATATAATTAAATGATTATTAACTCATTCAAGTTTTTGGAGATTGCATTAACATGCATATTTCCTAACAATGAAAACCTTACTTATGGACAGTGGATTTATGAGGAATAGTTTTTGAGGTGCCCAGATTCCATTTATCTATCCATCCATCTATCTATCTATCTATCTATCTTTAGTTCCCTTTCATGCCTTTCATGCCATTGTCTTCTAAACTCTCTTCAGTCTGATTTTTGACCTCATATTTCAGCTCAAACTGCTCTTTCCAAAAATTATCAACCTTCTCTTAATTTTGAAATTTAATTACCTTTCTCAAACGTCATCCTTCTTAACCTCTCATGTTGTTAATCACCCTATTCTTCTTAATACTCTCTTCTTTTTATGACATTGTTCCCTCCTAGTTCCCCTCCTATCTATTTGATTACTCTTCAATCTCCTTTGCTAAGTATTTATCCAAGTTGAGCCTGCTTAACTATTGGTGTTCCTTAAAGCTCTGTCCTAGATCCTCTTTTTTGTTTCCGCTATAGTATTTCACTTGGTGATTTCATCAGCTTTGATGGGTTCAATTATCATCTCTCTGCAGATGATTCTTAGGTCTATTTTTCCAACTCTAATTTCTGTCCTGATGTCCAGTCTTGCATCTTTAACTGCTTATTAGACATCTCAAATTGGAGGTCTTATAGACATCTTAAATTTAGTTTGTCTAAAACTGAACTCATTATCTTTTGCTCTAGGCCCTCCTCTCTTCCTAGCTTTTCTGTTACTGTTGAGGCTTCACCATGTTCCCAGGCATCCAGGCTCAAGACTTTGATGTTATCCTTGATTTTTCACTTCTCTCTCACACACACAAACACACCCCCCACATCCAATCTGTTGTCAAGTCCCATAGGTTTTACCTTTATGATATCTCTTGTAACACTCTCCACTGCCACCACCCTGGTGCAGATTCTCATCACTTCACACCTGGATTACTGCAATAATCTTCCGGTTAAGTCTTCCCTACTATAGTCCATCTTCCACTAAGCTGCCAAAGTAATCTTCCTAAAGTGTTTGACCATCTCCTCCTACTCAAATAACTTCATCAATTCCATATTACCTCTACTGTCAAATATAAAATCCTTGATTTAATTTTTAAAGCCCTTTAAAACCTGTATCCTTCCTACCTTTCCAATATTCTTACACTTTACTACCTGACATGAAATCTAAAATCCAGCAACATTTGTTGTTGTTCAGTCATTTCAGTTGTATCCAACTCTTGGTGACCTCATTTGAAGTTTTCTTGGCAAAGATACTGGAGTGGTTTGCTGTTTCTGTCTCCAGATCATTTGACAAATGAGAAAACTGAGATCAACAGGATTAAGTGACTTGCCAAGGGTCAAACAGCTAATAAATTCTGAAGCTGTCTTTGAACTCAGGAAGATGAATCTTCCTGACTTCAGACCCAGTACTCTATCTACTGTGTTACCTAGCTGCCTGCAGTGACATTGCTTTCTGGCTATTCTTTACACAAAACACTCCACCTCCTGACTCCATATACAGGCCATTCCTCATATCTGGATTATTGTCTCTTCTTGTTTCTGTGTCCCAGCTTCCCTGGATTCTTTTAAGTGACAGCTAAAATCCCACCTTTGACAAGATGCCTTTCCTAGTCACTGCCTTGCTCAATAAACTCAAATGACTCCTGATTATCTATAAGACCAAATACAAATTCTTCTTCTTCTTCTTCTTCTTCTTCTTCTTCTTCTTCTTCTTCTTCTTCTTCTTCTTCTTCTTCTTCACTTTTTGGAGGGGGGAGGGCAGGGCAATTGGGGTTAAGTGACTTGCCCAAGGTCACAGGGCTAGTAAGTGGTAAGTGTCCAAGGTCAAATTTGAATTCAGGTCCTCCTGACTCCAGGGCCAGTGCTCTAGTCACTGTGCCACCTAGCAGCCCCCAAATACAAACTCTTCTGCTTAGCATTTAAAACCTCCAAACTCCCTCAGAACTTATTACATATTATTACTCTGCTTTCCACACTCTATAGTCCAGCCAAAACGACTTTCTTTCTGTAACTTAAAAATGGCATCCCATCTTTGCACAGACTATCCTCTGTGGTTGGGGAGCATGCCTTCTTCTCCTCCACCTCTTAGAATTCTTCATTTCTTTAAAAGTCCAGCTCCAATACCACTTCACAAATGAGGCCTTTCTTGATCCTTTTAGCTGCTGGAATCTCTCCTCCCAAAATTATTCTTTATTTATATAGCATTGCACATATTTTCCCCTTCTCCCTCTCTAATACCAGCAGCAACAGAATATAAGATCTTAAAGAGCAGAGAAATGGCCATTTGTGTCTCTAGCACCTAGGACAGTGCCTGGCACAAAGTAAGTACTTAATAAATGTTTGTTGATGCTATTATCCCAATTTTTCCAACAAAGAAAAATGAGGCTCGGGGAGATTGAGTGATTTACCCTTGTCACACAATTAGTAAGAATTCAAATTCAGATCCTCTTGAGTTTAAGTCTAGAATGCTATTCCTTTCACCAAGCAGTTATACAGGAGGCAAGCCTCTGTAAAGAAGTTCTAGAAAGGTATGGCAAAATTTACAGTTAATTTATCTATCAAGAGTTATTAAACGAGGAACTAGAACTGGTCCGTGTAGGTCACTCAGCTAGGAGGATAATGTTATGTCAGACAGAGACCATGCTATCAGACAAACTGTTCCTCTGAGCTATTGCCAGAAACTGAAGCCTGGGCTAAATAAGTCCCTGATTTGACCTTGCATGACAATTCTTATGTTCCTCTATTCCATATGTCACCCTGAGGACTCTCAGCTAGAACTCAACTCTTGACCTGACTTACCTCAGGGAAGGTGAAGATGAGATGTGACCTCTTTTCTTGAGCACAGCTTTATAAAGCAGTCTCATCCACATGAATTCCATCTGTTTCTCTGTTTCCTTGTTCCATGAGTTCAGAGCATCTGACATTTTGTTAAATTATCATAGGATTTGTAACATGACTTTAGAAATAAAATCTAATCCCTTGATTTTACAGATAAGAAAACTGAGACCCAGAAAGTCAAGTGACTTGATTATGGTCACACAGACAATAAATATCAGGATGAAATTACAGATTTTCTCACTCCAAATCCGTTGTTTTCCTCACAATCATATTGGCTAGCATGTTTGTGATTCCTGAATCTATACTGACGAGAATAGATAAAATGACTTCTCAACCTGGAAAAAGAGCCAAGATTTCCCTACTTCTAGACAAGGGCTCCATCTATATATTACCTTTCTTCCACCTGGTCATCAGTGAAGAGTTCAACCAATCCAGGGCACATATATTATTACGTTCAAGAAGCTGATTTTTAGATTCGTTAGAGCCTGAGCCATCTTTCAACCTCAAACTGGCACTAACAAGTATAACTAGCAAGTCATACTGTAAGACTGTGATTAGCAGGAGTGTGCCTATTGAACCATGAGGTTATCTTCCAATCCTGCCAGCCAGCCAGTTGTCAGGATATTACCATCACCACCTCAAAAGTTTATCTTGTAAATTGTTTTGTATATGTTCATATGTGTGTGTATGCATATGTATATATGTATATGTGTGTGTATGTATATATGTATTTTTTATTAAAATAAACTTATTTTTTTCTCATCCCCCACCCCATTGAAAAAATAAAAATAAGCTTCTCATAATAAATATGCACAATCAGATAAAACATTGCTTCATTATCTGTGTTCAAAAAATATGTCTCATTCCACACCCTGAGTCTATCATCTTTGTATAAGGAGGCAGTAACGTGTTTCATTACTGGTCCTCCGGAATCCTGGATAGTCATTAGATAGTCATAGTTCTTGAAGCTTTCAAAGTTCTTTTTTTAAGTGTTATTGCTATTGGATAAATTATTCTCTAAATTTGCTCATTTCATTTTTCATCACATTTGTAAATTTATAAAATTTATTCATCATTTAGAAAAGCTTTCCAAATTGTTCATTTTTATAATATTGATAGTATAGTATAAATTATTCTTCTGATTTTGCTTACTTCATTCTGTAGCAGTTCACAAAAGTTTTTCCATGCTTCTTGGAAAGCATCTGTTTTCCTCATTTCACAATAGTATACAGTAGTGCATAGTACTAGTCTATCACATTTATATTCAAATTTTCAATTCAATTAACATTTGTTAAGTACCTACTATGTGCTGGGCATAGTGCCAAGTGCTGGGAAGATAAAAAGAGGCAAAAAGACAATTCCTGTCCTCAAGGAGCTTACAATCATACAATCTTAGAATCATTTGGTTCAGTCAATAATTATACAGATTGTTTTCCTGCTTCTGCTCTCCTCACTTTGCTATATCAATTTGTGAATCTTCCCATATTCCTCTAAATGCCTCATACTTATCATTTTTTTTACTATGCAATAATATTCCATTATGTTCACGTACCACATTTTGTTTAGTCGTTCCTCATTCTACAATAACTCACTTTGTCTCTAATTCTCTGTACCACAAAAACTGTTGATAATATTTTGCTCTATACTAATATCTGTTTTAGAGAACCATGAATTAAGTATAAAGAACCACAAAGAGCACTCATGGTCCTACATTTGATAACCTCTAAACTCTTTCAATGCTAACATTCTATTATTCTTTTTTTTTAGTTGATTTGTTTATTTACTTTTACTTTATAAGATTCAGTTCCACAATCCCTTGAGTTTCAAATTTTCTCCCCTTCCTCTCCCCTCCCCATGGCGGCATGCAATCAAGTATAGGATCTGCAAAAACTTTCACATTGGACATTAGTCTGGTTGTGTAAAAGGGTTGTAACCAATGGAGTGAACAATGGGAAAGAAGAAAGAAAACCAAAAATGAAAAAGAACCATAACATGTAGATTGTTTCAGTCTCCATTTAAACTCTGTTCTTTCTAGATCTTTCTCTGAATGTAGTTATCTCCTTCCATCCTGAGACTTGTACAATTGTCTCATAACTGTGCGTTGCTGAGAAGAATCCGGTTCATCAAAGTTGGCCGTCACATATATGATGTGTCTGTGACTGTGTACAAAGTTTTCCTGGTTCTGCTCTTCTCACTCAGCATCAGTTTGTATAAGTCTCTCCAGATTATTATGAAGTCCATCTATTCCTCATTTCTTATAGCACAATAGTATTCTTATAGCACAGTATTACATTCATATACCACAACTTGTTTAGCCATGCCCCAATTGATGGGTATGTCCTTAATTTCCAGTTTTTTGCCACCACAAAGAGAGCTGCAATACATGTACATTTATACATATGGGTCTTCCTCCCACTTCTATGATCTCTTTGGGATACAATCCCAGATTCTATTATTCTTAATTTTATTCTTACATGGGACTAATAAGAATCAGAAGGATTGGCAACAAATTGACAGGCAGCTGGTGCTGCATGCTTCCACTGTACATAAGCTGTGCCTCTTAGAGTCCTGGGGGAAAGACAGCTGAAAAGGACGGGATGGGAGAGCTGTAGTGTAGCCAAATAGGTCCCCTTGCCTCTCCCCTCTTCTGACTAACAATTTTTATCAAATTTATAATATCTAGTCTCTTTATTTATATTATTTCTATTTATCATTTGTGTATATATTGTACACCTCCTATTAGATTGCAAGCTCCTTGAAGGCAGGAGCCATAGTTTATTTATATGTACCCTATAGTGACGAGTGAACATCATATATGTGACCATGTGAAAAATGCTAAATAATGGTTTTATGAGTCTTTAAGGCTTATAACACATTCCCATCCACCCACCTACCCAAATTAGCTGAGATAGGTAGCTTAAATACTTAGGTTCAAATGTCATTTTCTATACGCTAGCTGTGTGATCATGGGCAAGTTCCCTAGTCTCTAAGACCTTCAATTTCCTAATATATATAAAAAATAATAACAGCATCTCCCTCACAGGACTACTGTGGCTCTAAATTAAATAATGTATGTCAAGGTCTTTGCAAACCTTAAAGTGCTATATGAAGATCAATTATTGTTAGTATGATTGTATCGACAGTGTTGTCTGAGTTTTGCAGAGAGATGTGTTCTTTAAATGGAAGGATTCTTTATTAAATGTAAATTTTGTTCTCTGCTTATTTCTAATTTTTCTTTATTCCATATCTGTATCTCATGGTTTAGGCACAGCTATCTCAAGCATTGAATGGTGTTTCTGATAAGGCAAAGGAAGCTAAAGAGTTCCTAGTTCAGCTCAAGAACATACTTCAGCAGATCCAGGTAAGGATGTCCTGGGGCCATTTGAAGATGACTCCCCTCAAAACCTCACCTGGGAGAGAAATATTAAATGATGAGTCAGGAATAACATAACAGATTCAGTTCCAAGGGTTGTATTGGTTATAAAATGAAGCTCCAGCCTTGACCGTTGTAAACATGACAAAAGCAAGATATTGACAACTACCTGACAGCTAAGAAAAGAAAGGAAATTTATTTAAATAAAAACTAACATCAAGTATTACAACTGTCATAAAGAGACTGCTGTCTCTGATACTGACAAGTCACTTAACTTTATTGAATCTCAGGTTCCTCATTTGTAACATTAGGGAGTTGTATTATATGACCTTTGTGGTCCCCTCCAACCCTAAATGTTTGATCTATAACATTAAAGTTAGAAAGAACCTTTAGACCTTATATTATTCATCTGTAAGATGAAGGGGTTAGGCTAAATGATCTTTAAATTTCTTTTCATCTCAAGGATAACATAAATACAGGTAGATTGAGTGTAGTATAAATAATAAATTCTATAAGGTGGTAACATGATTCAAATTTGCATTGTGCATCTCCATTTGACTAAAAGCAGTTACCGTATTTTATATAATTATAAGTTTGAATCATTTAAACTGCACTGATTTTAATACTTACATCCACCTCCCAGGATTCATTATTCACACTCATTGGGTTCTTTCTAGTACAATGAGAACATCTCACCTCATTCCTTCATTTTCAGAAAAAGAGAGATTATATATGACATGTTATTCTTCAGTAGTTGAGAAGATCTGTGATTTTGTAGATTATAGGATTTATTCCATGAACACAGATTTCATGACTTTCTAAGGCCAAAAAATTCCTCTATTGATAGCCAACCTTCTGGAGATAAGGCTCTCTGAATTTAGCTGGGCTGATTCTTGGATGACAGGCATGCAGTTTGTCAGAAGGGCTGTACTTGAGGTCTTTCCAGCTTGTCAAAACCTGCCCATCCTTACATTCCACTATGACAACTCAAAAACATCTTTATTCCAAAAAGTGGTCAGATAGGACTTTACTAGCAAATATGTGCTATGTAATAGTGTCGCATGTGTTCTGGAGCTAATTTCTCAGTCCTTACTCATGTTGCAAGGCTATGTCCCCAAAGGATGGCTATTCCATCCTCTCAGAGCTCTAGAAAAGAGGTTGACAAACTATTGCTGACATCTACCATCTCCAAGCTAAAAATGGTTTTTATGTCTTTAAAAAAGTTTTATTGTATTTAAAACATAGAAATTATTCTTAGCTGACTGGCTGTACAAAAACAGGGGTTGGTCAGATTTGGCATTCTGGTTATAGTTTGCTGACCCCTGCTCTAGAGTTAACCCTGAAGAGTGGGGGGGTTCTAATGTCATTGCTCATGAGCCCTCACTAGTGTGTTTTACCTGATTATCAATTGATATCAGTTAGTCAAACTTGATTAGCTTTTAGAAATAGACAGTTACTACAATTCATAGGTACAAAACATTCCCCTTCCCTAAAGTCTACAACATAGTACCATAAGTACATACAGAATCCAGGGGAAGGTGTACTCAAGCTTAGAACCCAAAGGGAGTAAGTAACTCACAGATTGTGGAAGTCCTTTTTTCCCTTTTGTGGAGTCCTCATGATGTTCCTTTTGAAACATTAGTATATAAATATGGTATGATATAACTTTTCTGTTTGGGTTGCTCGGCCTTTTCTCCTTGAGTCTAATCTGTTCTTGGATTCTGATGTAGACACTGCCATTAGCTGTGCCAGGAACACTGCTCAGATATCAATGCAAAGTCCAAATATTCTGACGTTCTGAAGTTCCCAAGGTTCTCCTCTAACCGAGGTGGAGAATGAGTGGTAGGAGACCAAGGTTGACGATGAATCTCTATTCTCCTCCAAAGACTATGTCTTTTCAGGGGCTTGGATAAAAGGTTTCCAAAACTAAACTGCCAGACACTCAATTCCTTGATTACAAATTAGTTGATTGTTTTATAGAAACCCTATAGAATATGACCAAGTCTCTCAATAAATCCAAACAGACTTCTGTCACACCTAGTTGAAATGCCTTTTAAGAATGAGTGATTCAATGGATATCTGTCTTCTGATTTATTAATTATATAAAGATGTGTTCTCACCTGATAATGAGGGGTCAGTGAGGTGAGGTGACTGACTTAGTAACTACTACTCCTTTACAATAAGACTATAGACAGAGAGAGGGGGGGGGAGGGGAAGGAAGGAAGGAACAAAGGAACAAAGGAAGGAAGGAACGAAGGAAGGAAGGAATGAAGGAACGAAGGAAGGAATGAAGGAACAAAGGAAAGAAAGAAAGAAAGAAATTGCAAGGAACTTTAAAGACCACCTAGTTTAACCCTTTCATTTTATAAATGAAAAAACTGAGAACCTGAGAGAGACTTGCCCAAAGTCACATGGGTACTATCAAAGGCAAGATTTGAACCCACATCCTCTGACTTCAGAGGCAGTGTTATTTTTTCTGAATCATGCTTCATGCTTACATGTGTGTATATGTATATATTCTGAACCTAGCATATGCACAATGAGAAGCCATGTAACATGATGGACAGAGGTCCAGCACAGGACTCAGGCACTCCTGGGTCCAATTCCTGCCTCTGATACATATTAACTGTATGACCATATGCAAGTCACTTAATCTTACAGAGCTCAAGGAAACTCTCTTAGACTATAATTTACAAGCAGTCACCAATCTAGAACAGTGGAAGCTATTTCCATACTATAGTTCTCTATACCCATGAAATAAAAGGTTCAAATAAACAAAAGGTACAAAATTACAATTCACATTGAAAGGATACTTCAATATGTTCTTTTATATAATCACATGCATAACGTAATATGGTTTGATTTTTAGAGTTACACAAAGCAATTTCCTTAGAGAGGTTAAACAGCTTTACCAGGGTCACATAGCTAGTAAGGGATTTGTTCAAGGTCAAGGGGCTAGTAAGTGACTGGTACTCAGACTTTGATCTTTCCACTACATCACAGCTTCCTCCAACATATTTATAGTCATGTTTATGTAAATAGATCATGATTCTTGCTAAACTTTGTTCTGTTAAGCTTTCAAAAAGGAATAAATTGTAGGACCATTGAGTTGTTAGAGATTCAATAAAGACTAGCCCTATTAACAAGATGAAGTAGGTGGTCATGAAGTGTTTCAGGCCACAGGTTAAGAAGGAGGATGGGGAGGAAACACAAAGAAATATAACATTGAGAATCCACTTAGATGCTTAAGATATAGGGGAATTGAGAGAGATAAAACCTTATAGAAACAGTATTTTATTTTAACCTTTCTTCTTGATAAACCTTGATTTCCTCCAGGAAAACGGGCTAGATTATGAGGCCTGCTTGGTTGCTCAGTGCGATGCTCTGGTTGATGCTTTAACTCGACAAAAAGCCAAATTACTCACCAAGGTCACTAAAGAGCGGGAACACAAATTGAAGGTGAGTGACTGGGGGCCTGTTTCCTTGGGAGTTGTCAATGAGAAGAAAACCGTTTTTCAGTATGCATTCACAGTCTCCAGGGAATAAAGAGGTTTAATGTTCTTTGTTGTTCATTCATTTCAGTTGTGTCTGACTCTTTATGACCCCATTTGAGGTTTTCTTGGCAAAGACAATGGAGTGGTTTGCTATCTCCTTCTCCAATTTAATGTTCTTAGCAAATCAGGAAATATCACATCAACCACTTGACCTTTTTACAGAAACATTCATGAAGGATAGATCAGAGGCATATCTCTCCCCTTTCAGAGCCACATGCTTCAGGCTTATGCCATCTAGGAAGCTTTTATCTGTTGTCAAACTCGCTTGCCTATAAATATATACCTGTCTATAAATACATGCATCTCTCTTTCAGTTACTGTATTTACCTATACTTCTACTCATTACATTGAAGTCTCTCATCTTGACTAATTAATACAAGCTCCTTGACAGTGTGATCTGGGTATGCTTTTAATGTGTAGAGACTTTCTGGTGGAGACTCACTCAGAATACAAAGAAGTCAGGGACACAGTGGGGATTTTCTCATTTTGTTGGCTCCTAGGATCCACCCAGGAAGCATGGGAGAATATACATACATGAGACCGTAGCTGACTCCCCACTCATATCCACACAGTGTGTAATATTACAGAATAAAGTTTTATCAAAAGAAAAAAAGATGTAACAGAAATCTTGAAAGATGTATGCAAAGACACAAGAGTCACCCTAAAGTATGGGACTGTTCTGACAAAATATTTTTTCCTGTAAACTCATCTTTGGCCTGCTTGGCCAGATGTAGACCTGAGTTCTACATCTAGTTTTCCCATGTGACCTCAGTCAAGTTATTTCATGTCTCTGGGTTTTAATTTGCTAATCCATGAAATGAAGAGGCTGGGCTAGGTCAGCATTTCCCATATTCCATAGCCCTGATGTTGCCTGTAATGACAATAGAATCAATCACATGAGAAACTATAAATGTGAATCATATTTTTCCTAAAATATTAATACAAATTATATTTATATCAAAATACTCATTATTTCCAGAATTTTTCAGTATTAAAATAAAATTTATTTTTCTAATTTGATCAAAAATTTCCCGCCTCTCTTTATCTTTGAGGTATTCCTTAACTCCAGCTTTTTAGAGTGGGTTTTGTCAATGTATTTCAAGATCAAAAGGATGCCATGACTAAACAAGTTGGAGAAAAATAGAGTAAATTTCTAAGGTTTTTTTTTTTTTAGAGCTTTATAAGCCTATTGTAAGTCTATGCATGTGTGAAGAAACCAAAGTCCATTGAACTAGCCATGAGTCACATAGGGAGCCAATCACTGCTGCTTTGGACCATCTCAATTCTGCTTTTTCTGTATTAAGGGTTCAGGAAGGTATATTTGAGTGGCTAATCCAAGATCATTGGGGAAAGATTCAACATTGTTTCCCATCACAGATTGCATGCAGAATTCAGGTACAAAGAGAGAAGACTGCCAGGCAGCTCTCCCTACTTATTTTTTTAAAGTTACTATTATTACAGCCCCTATTACAATCTTTTGTTTTTGTTGTTGTTCAGCCATTTCAGTCACGTCTGCCTCTTTGTGACCCCCTTTGGGATTTTCTTGGTAGTGATACTGGAGTAGTTCGCTATTTCCTTCTCCAGACGAGGAAACTGAGGCAAACAAAGTTAGGCGACTTGTCCAGGTTCATACAGCTAATAAATGTCTGAGGCCAAATTTGAACTCAGTGTGATGAGCCTTCCTGACTTTAGGTTCAGAACTTTATCCACTTTGCCACCTGGCTGCCCCTAGTCTTTTGTTTAATTCTCTTCCAAAGGCAGAAAACCATGGTGATGCCCCAGCGTGAACTCTTCTCTTTGCAGGTGGTTTGGGACCAGATCAACCATTGTACACTGAAGTTACGCCAGTCAACAGGTTTAATGGAATACTGCCTAGAGGTGATCAAAGAAAATGATCCCTCTGGGTTTTTGCAGGTAAGTGTCTTCATCATGATCTTTGCTGGGGCAAAGAGGGTGTTTCCCCTTTCTTTTCTACCATCACTGCCCCCGCTCACACTTTGTAGTTAAAAATAAGACCCTTTCCCATGGATTTGGAATTATATTGTTTCCCTTTTGCTTTCTATTAGAAGAACATTATAATATTCTAGAGGCAGCTAGGTGATACAGTAGATAGAGTACTTGGCCTGGAGTCAGGAAGATCTGAATTCTAATCCAGCCTCAGATACTTAATAGCTATATGACCCCGGGCAGGTTACTTAACCTCTATTTGCCTCAGTTCCTCAACTGTAAAATGTGAGTGACAGCATCTACCTTGTGGATTGTCGTTAGGATCAAATGAGATATTGGTGAAGTGTTTAGCATAGTGCTTGGCACATAGTAGGCTCTTAATTAAATGCTTGTTTTCTTCTCTCCCTTCATAATGATGGAAAGAACATTAGCTTAGATGTCAAGTGAGCTGAGTACTTGTTTTGGCTCTTATGATAACCAGTTAGTTTAAGAAGTCACTCAACCTCTCTAGGCCTCCATTTTCTTGTCTGTGAAATGGGAGTTGCTGGACTGAATAGTTTTGAGTTTCCTCCCTGCTCTGACATTATATGAGTCTGTATTTTTGTGTTTTGGTAACCATACTTCTACTCTTTTGCCAAATCCCCTATAGAAAAGACAAGGATCAGGGTAAAGTGACCTCTGTAAAGCAAGTTGGGCATGGTCCAGTGATGTCAGGCTGTTTCACAGAGTGTCCACTGATGGCAAGCCAAAACTGTTATTTTTTCTCACATTCAAAAGTACAAGTTCCCATAGGATGGAATAAATTTCCATTTGTATTCTGGGGTAATCCAGCCTTATTTAGAATTTGATCCCTAGCATAGCAGACCAGTTCAGAGCTGTACAATTTCTAGAATACAACAGTGATGCAGATGTAAGTTGTAACCCTCTTTCTATAAAGAGAATGATGAATTACCTTGAGTATTTCCTAAGGACTCTGCAGAGACAATTGAAAAGTTACTAAGAGCTACTAAGGCCTTGTTCATGTTCCCAGGAACCAAAGATTCCTGGAATCTTATCCTGGCCTTAGGTAAGAGCCATCCACTTCTTGGCAAAGAGATGATGGATTAGGGCTGTAGAACAAGATATTTTAAGATGTGGCCAATGTGGCTATTTATTTTTCTTGGTTATATTTATCATCAAGGAAGGGCTTCTATGGAGAAGTGGGAAAGTAATAGGAATGAAAAAAAAGGAAAGAAAAAGGTAGCAATAAAATATTTTAAAGTACACAGAAGAACAGAAGAAAAAAGAATTTCTAAGAGGACACAGTCCCTGGTACACAGTAGGAAGTTAAATTCATGTTTATTGATTTATTGACAGAAAAAAACAGGACAAGTTTATTACTACCAAGTTAAATTTAATACACTCTTTAAAAAAACAAACTCTATTTATAAAAGTTCATAGTTTCACGTAAAATTATGTGGGGTTTTTATTCCTTATAGACTGAAATGTTCATATGTATTGGTAATTAATTTTTCAATTTTTAAAAATTAAATCAAGATTCACTCTTTTTTGATAGAGAGCAGAGTGAGACATAAAATGGATAATTTTGGTTACATCAAATTTAAAAGGTTTTGTATAACTAAAACAAATATAGCCAAGATTAGAAGGAAAGCAGAAAATTGGGAGAAAATTTTCATCTCAGATAAAAGTCTCATATCTCAAATATTTAAAGAACTTTGTAAAATCTATAAGAATACAAGTCATTCCTCAAATGATAAAGGGGCAAAAGATATGAACAGCCAGTTTTTGGATAAAGAAATCAAAACACTCTTTTAGTTCTCTGCCTCTTATTTCATGAGGACCCTCTTCCTTGACCTCATATTGGGAGGATGAATTAATGAATAGTGGTTCTGATTATAAAAAAAGAAAAAGAAAAAGTAACATTATTTTCAAAATCAAGTAGAATGAGAGAGAGAAACAGAGCTAAGAGCCAGAGTCAGAGACTACAACTTTGTTTCTGACTTTTTGCTTTATGAACCTTATGAGAAAATGTGGCATCTCTGTCTCAGTTTCTGCATCTGTCTTTCTCTGTCTATTTCTGTCTCCCTCCTTCTCTCTCTCCCCCCTCTGTCTCTCTTTTTCTCCCTCTAAAGTATTTAGGGTGCATGAGCCTAAACAAATCACTTAATGGTTTCCTGTCCTTGAGCCCTGAAGGCTGAAAATAAATCTATCCTCTCAATTTTCCATTTATCCTTCCTTTAAAGATTCATAGCCCAAACCTAATGCTTTCTTTAAGATTTCAGATGCTCTGATCAAGCGTGTCCAGGTGTCTCAAGAGCAGTGGGTCAAAGGAGCTTTGGAGCCCAAGGTGTCTGCAGAGTTTGACTTGACCTTGGACAGTGAGCCTCTGCTGCAGGCTATCCATCAGCTGGACTTCATCCAGATGAAATGTAGGGGTGAGCTTTGGTTGGGCATGTGTTCAATGCTTCTTTTGGTGAATATCTGTTCTGTAGCAGTGTTGTAGATGATATCCAGGACAATAGTAATGACCAAGTATGACCAAGCCCAGTTCTCCTGTTTTTAAAAAAAAAAAGTAAAGTTGGAGTGCCAGGGGATAGGGATATACCACTGGATTCAATCAGGACAAAAGACCATTTCCAAGGAGAGAGACAGAGCACATTGCTGACTTTGGATTAATAAGCAAAGAAAACTTAATCTCATAAATTCAATAGAATGTCTTAATAGAGTTGCTCAGAGAATCCATAGAAATAGTCCTGTAAGGAATGCAAGAGAAGTCCCTAATGAAGTTCTCTACTGCCTCTGGTCTTCAGAAAAAGGCCACTGGAAGCTTCAAAGGAGTATCTTTCCTCCCCAAAGATCTAGTTATCACGTAATAAGAGAGAGGAGGAGGATCATTCCTACTCAGCCCAATCTGCATGTTATTTCAGTTGGGTGTTTAGAAGAATGAATAAGGAACTTGAGTCAGTAACTAAAGCACCAAAGGATTGAACTGTCTCTGTGGAATCTGGGATGCTTGAGATTTTTACCTTGGAGGCATTCTCCTATATCCTTTTTAAAGAAAGAGAAACTCTGAAGAAATACCCTTACCCTTCCCATGAACCTATTCCCAGGCTTATGCCCACTTTCATAGTTTGGTGCTAGAAGAACTTTTAAGTTCATCTGGAGACACAGTTTGGAAATTCTGCCCTCTCAATAGAAATGAAGCTACTTGGAGCAACATTGAATACTCTTCAGAGCCTTGGCTCAGAGAGCTACTGAGAGCTCCAATAAAAGCTCAACATCCTCCTTCACCTATGGAACTCTGGAAATAGTATTATACAGTAGGGAGTCTACTTCAACCTTCCCAAAAAACTTGGTGAAGGCAAGAGGTTCTGTACTGATTGGTCCAACCATTGTCTTCCAAAAGGAGAGAGAAAATGACAGTGAGAAATTGATTTTTAAAAGGAAAAAAAAAGCAGAGAAATAGTCACAACAAAGAAATAAATGCAAAATTGAGATTTTGTTCAGTTCTTAAATGAGAAACTAGAGGTGTCAGTCTGTGTCTACTTGTCCCTGAACTCATGACTAAACTGCATTACAAATCAATCTTAAGCAAACCAAACCATAACCCCCAAACTGAAAAACCTGAACCTGAGCTAAAGGTATTGTTTCAATCAATCAACTGCCCAAAGAAGTAGCTCTAATCTATTAGAATCTGTGTATTTTCTTCTAAAAAATAAAACTTAACTAAATTGGGGGGGAAAAAATCAAAATATGCTCCCATTCATACTTGAGGGCACCACATTCCCATCCCTGATTCTAAAGCACTCAGATACTTAGAGTCAAACCTGAGTCAGATTGACCCTGAGAAAAGGAGTGAGCAGAGACAGCATCTCCTGGAAAGATGGTGCTGATCCCTGAAATGGGCTGATCCCATGACACAAGGGCAGCACAACCCTGGGAATAAGTAGCAGACAAGAGTAGGATTCTTTGACCACTGTTTACCTGAGAAAAGGGGCCCTTCAAATACCTCCCTTCTCAAAGGAGGAAGGGTACTCTAGGGGCTTGATAAAGCTCCTCCCAGACAAAGGAGCAATGCAGCTCCCAGACAGCCTCAGGGGAAAGTGTTTGGCTGGTAATAAGTCCCTCTGATCATGATCGTCCTTGGGAAAGGAGAACTTCAGGGCCTCTGGTCCTCACAGACAAGGGTCTAGCAGGTCCTCTGCTAGGGGTAGAAAATGTGTTTCAGATGGGGAAGAAGAATGGCACAGCTCTAGAATAAATGTGAGCTAGAAATTAGTCCCCTAACCATTGGTCCTAACTGAATTTGCCTAGGCCACCAGAAATCCTAGTTATAACTGTTGTTTCTATACTTAGTTCAGCATCCTTATGAGCAAGCTTCTGCCTTAAGGCTACTTTGGTTGTTTTCAAATTAATATCTTTCTGAATGGCTTATTGGAAAGGGCTATGAGTTTGAAGCCTTGGATTCTAATCCTAGGTCTGCCATTTAATTTTTGTTTGACTTTGGAGAAGTCATTGAATCTTTCTGGTCCTTAATTTCTCCATCTTTAAAATATGGATATTGGAACACATAAACCTTAAATTTCCTTCAAGTTCTGATATGAAGTGCCTGACCAAACGCGTACATATGTTTGGGATTCCTGACAAACTCCTTGAGGATGCTCACTTGGAGGCTGTCAAGGAGAGATTCAGTACACAAATAGGTTTTCTGTGGCCATGACTTCCAGTGGTTGGAGTTATTACTTGGGTGGGGAAAGGGACAGATTCTAGGATGCCTCCTTTAGATGTCAGATGGGGAAGGATAGAGTTACACTAACCTGTGCTCAGTTCCTGTCGTAGTGCCTCCTGTCCCCTTACTGCAGCTGGAGAAGTGCTGCACCCGAAATAACAGTGTCACTCTGGCCTGGAGGATGCCACCTTTTATCCACAGCCCTGTGGAGGGCTATATCTTGGAGCTGGATGATGGGGATGGCGGGCAGTTCCGGGTGAGCTCATCTGTTCTAGGAATCTGAATTGCATGGGGATGTTGATGGTAGTAGTGGTAGTGATGATGATGATGGTGATGATGATGATGATGGTGGTGGTGGTGATGGTGATGATGGTAATCTAGATAACTTTTCTCTCTGTGCCAGCAAAGCAAGGTTTTTTCCAGGAATTTCTCCCTGGATTCAGCTTTTGGAAGTCAGGAGACCCAGGTTCTAATCTCAGCTCTCATGCTATCTAACTGGGATGTTGACCAATTTACTTAACCTCTTTGGTTAGCCTCAGTTTCATTATCTACACAATTGGGATTTAACTAAATGACCTATGATCCTATCCTTACTCTATAGTCAAAGGGAACTAATATGAGCTCTTAGAAACAGGGTAAATCCTAATACCAAGTCAGTATCTGACTAAGGAAAACTAGTTTCTGATTGATATATGGCTTAGAGCAGGGGGAAGAACCAAATAGTGTGTGGTGTTCAAGATTGTTTTAAGAAATAGCACAGAGACATAAACTCTAAACTGGGTATCTTGCCACACAGAGAGTAGGGGGGATGGAGATGAGAGGTGGGATGATGGAGGGGAGGGCAGGGTGGGGGGAAGGGTTGCTGGAAGTACACACTTCTGTAACAGGAACAGAGACAGGGACAGGGTAGAGAATAGAACGGGGTGGGGGGGGGTTGGGATAGGAAGGAGGGACATATAATCAGTCCCTCACAATATGCCCACTGTGGAGATGTTCTGCGTAATTACACATGTACAGCCTGTATTTAATTGCTTGTCCTTCCAGTGGGGATGGGTGACAAGGGAGGAAGGGAAAGAAGCTAGAATCTAAAGTTCTATAATCAAATGTTAAAAATATATATATATTATTATTATTATTAACTACGTCCAACTGAGAATCAAGATATACAGGCACTGTGGTAGAGAGATCCATCCTGCCCTACCGGAAAGTCAGAGGGGTGAGGGGGAGGACATAAGAGAGAGCAGATTGGGGGAGAGATTATACAGTGGGATGGCTGGTTTGAGGTGTTGGGTAGGGGAAAGATGGAGAGAAAATTTGTAACTCAAAATCTCGTAGAAATGAATGATGTAAACAAGAAAATAAATAAATTAATTTACTTTAAAAAAAAAGAAATAGCACAGAACCCAGAAATAATATCAGGCACATGAGGATGTTATATACACATGTGTAGTTCTAAGTTTCCCTCTGTTTATCCAAATGCTACCCCTATGTAGGGTCACCTTTGCCAGCCCACTTAAATAGCACCCTTTTCTGAATATGCAGCATTTATTGCATGTACTATTCATATTGCTCATGGGAGACAGCATGGGGTAATGGATAGAGTGCTTGCTTAACTCAGAATCAGGAAGACCTATGTTCAAATCTCACATCTGAGAAAGTCCCTTAAAAGCTTGTAGAATATGCCAGCAATCACAAAGTTTTAGGCTCTCCAGAGACATACTTAGCAGTTGATACTCAAATTATAAGATCCTTGTCCAATGACCAACAAGTGGCCACAGTAATGAAGAAATTGAATTATAAGAATGTTGGTATTCTTTATCTAAATGAAACAAGAAGTCCGAAATAAGTTGTAGTTAAACGGCAAAACAGTTCACAAATTCTCTTTGGAAAGGTAAGTGAAGGAGCTGGCAGTGTGAGCTTGAAAGTACATCATCCAAAGGGAAAAAGAAACAGCATTTCACAAGACATTTGGCCATTTCTTATTGCAGTGTTCATGGTACGCATATGCAAAAAAAAGGTTACCATGAAGATAATTGCAGTTTATGTGACAAATTGTTTTATTTGTAGAGAATAAGGAAACAGAAATTCTACAAGTAATTTATTATGACCCTTCCAATTTGAATCAACAGATAATCTGGTACTCTATGACCACACTGCAAAGGTAGGCATAGGGAAAGACAATGAAAAGTATCTGGAAAAGATAGCTTTTATAGAAGTAAGAAATGAGGGGTCAGAGGCTTGTGGAAAATAGAAAAGAAGTCTCATGCCTACATATCATGAATACTTTCTTAATGAGAGAGTCAGAATATTTAGGACATAATGAATGCTAATTATCATTAAAAATGAAATTGTTTATATTTTGACACACAGGAAAATGACTGGTTACCAAAGTAAGAGTCATTGTCCACTCCGCTCCACTCCAAAAAGCATTTTTTAAGGGCATACTATATATGCAAGAGGCTGTGGTGGGCACTAGGGATACAAAGACAAGACAAAAACTATTCTGCTACTGTTCCCATCTTTGTATGGTCAGACCAATAACTTATTCATGCAAAGATCAAAATCAATTCAAAATTAGAAGAAAGAATAAAAATGAGGAGAGGGTATGGAGCACAATTGAGCCTGCTCCGATCTGAACTATTGAAACAAGCTGCTGAATACAAAATTGATTTTTTTAAAAATAGGTATCTACATAGACTATCACCATTTCCTAAGGGAGTTTAACTGATATAAATCAATGGCTATAACAAGAGAATTTTAAAAGGGTAAATTCTATATAAGCCAGAAAACACTTGATTTCCTTGTCAAATCAATAGATGGCAGGCAGCAAGAGCAACCTTGGCTTAGTATATAAACTGATTTGTAGAAATCTTACAGAAAAAGATAATAGAAGATTGCCTTATAAATTATCAAGAATCAGCAGATCAAAAGAAAAGTTTTCAGAAAGATCACTTGTCAAGAGGACCAACTAAACTACAGCATCCCAAAGACATTTAGAGATGAAATTGGGTACAAGACAATGAACAGATAGAGAATGGATAAAAGGCTGGGTATGGTAGTTCAGTCCTATAATCCATGCTATTAGAGAAAGATGAATTTGGGAGATTATTTGAATTCTGGAGCCATGAGCTGCAGTAGCGCTGAAAGCAATGAGATGTCTGCACTGTCTAACAATGTGGTGAACCCCAAAGAAGGTGGCAGGCAGAGGTGAACACCACACAGCCCAAGTTGGGATATGCCAACCAAGGTCAGAGATGGAACAGATCAAAACTTAGTATTGGTGATACCTATTAGTAGTGGTGTTGGGCAATGTGCATGATCATTGCTCTTCCAACCTAGGTAAGAAAGATTCAGTCAAGGGGCGTGGGGGAGAAGGAGATGAGAGAGGGAGGGAGGGAGGGGCAGAGAGAGAGAGAGACAAAGAGAGAGAGAAAGAGACAGAGAGACAGAGAGACAGACAGAGACAGAGACAGAGAGAGACAGAGAGAGACAGATGGAGAGAGACAGAGAGAGAGAGACAGAGAGACAGACAGAGAGAGAAGAGAGAGAGAGACGGAGAGAGAGAGAGAGAGAGAGAGAGAAAGAAGGAAAATGGAAAATATCTATCAATATGAATTAATGAATGAAAGAAAAAATGTAAACACTTACTACGCACCAGACATTGTGTTAAACATTGGGAATACAAGCAAGTAAATCCCTTCCCTGGAGTTTACGTTCTAATAGGAGAAGATAAGTGTGGTGGCCAGGGAGGAATGTGTTGGACCAGAAAGTCAGAAGAATGATGACAGCAACTATAAGTCAACTGACTGCTATACCCTTCCCAGGAATTATAGTGTTCATTTGATTACTGTTCTCACAGACAGAGTTGGAAGGTGAGACTAAGAATTGGGGGTGGAGGATACAGAAGAATGGCATAGAGATTCTGAGAAGTGATGTGATGGGTCTGAGAACAGGCAAGACAAGGTAAATGCTCACTGGTTAGAACTCAGAGTCACATGGATGAGAGCTTGAGTTCTGGTTGGAGATAGGAATTTTTATAACAAACTATTTTCCCCACAAATGACAGATGTTTTCACACTTGAAGCATAGTATCATAGTCACTGGTGTTCTGTACAAGAAGTCACTAGAAAAGAAAGGAAGAACAGTTTAACTAGACCAAGTATACACAGAGGAGATCTGTCCTGGAAGCACACACTTTAGAGGACATTGAGAGATTAATTCTTAGGCTATATGAAAAAGGGAAAAATGCCAATCACTTATAGAAAAAAGCAACATACTTTATTATTACCCTCAAAAAAGGGACTTAAGAAAGTATCAATAACCACCATTCCATAAACCTATTTTTCCATCCCCACAGTTTTTAAAATAAGTTTTTAAAAGAATAATAAACGCATGTATTGAGAATATCCTTGAAGGCTTGAGAAAGCAACAGGCAGATTTTCATAAATTATATCCTATTTAGACTACATCTTTTCAGTCATATAATGGCTGGATTGAAATATGCAAAGGATACATGATTCTGTTATGCTTATTGTTGACTGACTTTTAAAAAAATCTTATAGTATGAAGTAAAATGTTACTTTAAAGGCTCTTCTTCAATAAGGTAACCACCATGAATAGATCAAAATTATATTAGAGTCCAAGGAAGAAAGAACAATGGGTAACTTTGTTCCATAACTCCCTAAGAATTAATACAAAAGAAGTATAAAACCTGGAAATGTATGCTTACCAAATGTCATTGCTATTGCCATGGAGAAGGTCTGAATAAGAGACCAAATTAAAGAGGGATTCCTTATAGATGGTGAGGTCCTCCAGAATCTTGTGTTTACAGATGACACTCTGCTGATTACATTAGGCTCAGAAATATTGCACAATCTCCTGTTGAGATCTCTACCCAATCAAAAGGTTGACCCACCAATTCAACCAGGAAAAAAACAAGTGAATGAATAATTGTCCAGACCATTATATGCATTTAGATATATAAGTCATAGATATGGTCTACCAGTGCATATATCTGGATAGGTACTGCACTTGGACAATGAGCTAGTCCCAGAAATGACCAGAAGGAGGATGAAATAAGTCTGGATTGCCTTTGGGCAATCACATAGTGTTCTTAATGAACTCAGGTTTCTCCCTGAGACAAAGGTTCATTTTTTTAAATTTCAGTACTATTTTGGTGATACTGTACAATTTCAAGCCATGCAATAACACAGAAACGTAGCAGGGAGGTACATGACTGGCTAAACCCAGGTAGCCAGAGCCCTTCATAACTCAAGATGTCTGCCTCATCCTTGTTCACCTTCTAGGCAAAACTACTTCTCTGCTCCCTGCTTTCCTTCTTGTCCTCACAGCTTTCTTACTGGACAAAGTTGTTTCTGGGCTGCTCTTGGGATGTTAAAGCAGTGATAAGCTCCAATCTCTAATAGCCAATCTTAACAGGATGCTGAAAAGGTATTATGCTCTTTTAGTGGCAAGCAATTGTCTTAAACCAGAGAACTACCAAGATCTCTGAGGTGGACTCTGTGGAGTTTCTCCCTCTCAAGTTGTAGATAATATTAGGACCATGCACCCTTACTGTAGCCAGCTCTTCAAATAGCAGGGAATTCTGTTTTATCCAATGATCTCTCAACAAAGTTACACTTCTTTTTAAAGCAAAGAAGATGCAAAGCCTGCCTTTCCCACTCTGTTTCTTCCTCTTAAACCAGAGAGCAGAGGAAAGTAAAGGGCAATGTAAGCAAAACTTGAGAAACATCCCTTTTCTCAAGGTGTGGATGGCACTAGAGGATAATACTTCATTTCTTCAACCAATCAGCTCTCAGCAAATCAGTTTCTCTCTTCTAATCAGCACAGTTCCCAGCAAAACAGCTGCATATCCTTCCTATAAGCCTTGACCAGCTCCTGTCAGCTCATATACTCTGTCTTCTACAAGCAGCTCCTCTTGTAGCCTTCTACATCTTCTATCTCTGACTCTTTCTCTCCTACTTCTAATCTTTACCTGATCATCTTTTTCTCTTTTAGCTCTTTCTTCCTAGCTTCTAATCCCTCAAATAAGTACTCATAAAAAGTGATCAATTTGCAAATTATGATGTGAAAATTGACAGCTGTACTTTTCTCCCTTATGACCCCCAAAAGCTCTCATATGATTTTCTCATATTCCCCAGTTATTTGATTTGTAATTTATCAACTATATCTTTCAAAACATTGAAAATACAAATGAGCTAATAGACCATAGTGGCCTGAATACAATTATCTCAGTCAATAGACTACCTTCAAATAGTTCTTCCCAGTACATTTATCTGAGGGGAAATTCTCTCTCAGATCCTCAGGATCATCTGAATCTCCCCTCAACATTTTATCTGAGAGGCTATTTTCTTCTTCAAACTGATTTTTATCAGTTTTCCTTACCTTCCTTTCCTTACCTTTCCTTACCTTTTCTTTTATCAGTATTCCTTTTCTGCCCCAAGAAAGTTTCAGTAAATTTTTTTTTTTGCCTTATTCCCAGTGCCACAAAAGTAGTGCCTGGTACAGGGTAGGTGATTAATAAATTACTGTTGGGTTGAATTGAATTGAATTAAATAACAGATAGTATTAACCAGAGGAGGTTATTAAGTCAATATAGGTCAGTCAGCTTGATGTTACTAAGTACTCTGAATTGGTGACCAGCTTTAATGTTGCGTGGATCCTCTGGTTTGAGGTGACCCAAGGCAATAAGAGATCATTGATTGCTGATTCTTGCTCCAACAATACCTACTACGAAGATCTGTGAAAGTCGTTGGATCCTAAGGCTTATAGTAGAAAGGGAATTTAGCTATAATTATGTTACTCCTAGTCCTCACCCCCAAGCAAAGTCTTAAATTACTGAATTGTTATCTACTTATTGCTTTTGTATAATTTCCTAATTGAGATGTACACATGGGGAAAGAAAACTTAATGGTCTTGCCTGTCATTTAGGAAGTCTATGTTGGCAAGGAAACCCTCTGCACCATTGATGGCCTTCATTTCAACAGTACATACAATGCAAGAGTCAAGGCTTTCAATTCCTCTGGAGTTGGACCTTACAGCAAGACTGTTGTTCTCCAGACATCTGATGGTGAGTCTTTACATTTTTCTTCAAAAGATGACAGATATGGCCACACATGCCCCTGGTTTCTTATGGAATATTTATTTCCCTCAGGATGCAGACCTGGATTGTATTTCATCTTGAGGGTGAGGTTGCCTGATAGCAGCGAACACACACTGTAAGAGAAACATCAGCAGCTTAGAACACAAAATTAATGTATTGTTATATTTCTTGCTTAGACATAAGATAGCAAGATACCTACCTCATCTCATCTTAAGAACTCATAGAAATATCCCCTCCCACATCTATACCTGACCCCATACTACAACTAAAACACATATTCTTAAGTCACTGAAAATCCAGCAGGCCTAGAAGGTTGAGAAGAATCTCTTGATGTCCAAGCTATGTTGGTGGGCTTGGGATGGAACAGCCTGGGCGGTAGGGTTGTTGTTGCTGCTGCTGCAGCTTGCTGCATGTGATGACCCCTGAATGGCATTTGATATTCTAAGGTTGAATGGATTTTAGTCTCTAGGGCTTTAGCTCTTTCTCCCCACACTAACACATTCATCAAAAACAAAGTGAAAAGAGCTCAGATGTGACAGCTGGCTTTATTTAGCCTAAACACCCATCTGGTTTTTAGGTCATGTGAGTACATTTATAGATAATCAGATCTTGATTTTCCATGCCAGTAGATGGGAACAATACCAGGGATAGAGAATCAAAATCCATGGATGTTTTGCCTCTACTAAATCAAGGCCACAGCTCCCCTGCTTCCCCAGCTGCTGTCCTTTCCTTGCCCCACAGTGCCCCACTCCCTATTGCCTATTCACTGCTTACTGTTCATAAAGAGCTAGGAACTCCAGATTGTAACCCAGGTGCATATGCTCCCAGTGGATCATTAGATCCTAAGAAGCAGCAGCAATAAAGGAGAAAACTCGTGAGTATTTTTTTAACAAACTATCTCAACCAGTGCTTAATGTTGGCACCTTCTCTGCAATGGATAGCATTAGACTCTAGGGTGGGGAACCTGGGGCCTCAAGGCCACCATGTGGCCCTCTAGGTCTTCAAGTGTGGCCCCTTGACTGAATCCAAACTTGAAGTTGTAGTTTGGATTCAGTTTGAAGTTTCAATTTAAAGATTCAAGTTGAACTTTGGATTCAGTCAAAGGACCACACTTGAGGACCTAGAGGACTGCATGTGGCCTTGAGGCCCCAGGTTCCCCACCCCTGCCCGTGAGTACTCAAGTGTTAAATGGCTTGCTGGGGTCATGCAGCCAGAATGTGTCAGAAGTAATAGTAGATCTGCCTGCTAGATGCATATTTAAAATATGCCAGCTTACAAAACCACTAGACAACTCTAAAAATGTAGACTAGCCTCTCTTACCCTTGTGGATGGATTCTGTTCCTTGTTGTGTAAAGTTGGGCAAACTGAGTAACCTCTCTGTGTCTCAGTTTTCTCATCTATAAAATCAGGAGGACTGGAGGAGATTGCCTTGCAGCTTTAAACCCTATGATGCTAGCAACATGGCACACCTCACAGCAGTGGGCCTCAGTAACCTAAAGCTAGACAGTACTCATATGGTGAATTTATAATCACAATTTTAAGGGAAGAGTTCAACTTGGATCAGCTAGGTAGCATAGTGGTTAGAGGGCTGGGCCTGGAGTCAAGAATAACTGAGTTCAAAGTCAGCCTTAAACATTTAGTACCTGTGTGACCCTGGAAAAGCTGTTTAACCTCTGACTGCCTCAGTTTCCCCAGTCTGTAAAATTAAGAGAATCATAGCATCTATCTCCCAGGATTGTTGGGAGGATAAAAGGATATAATATTCATTAAGTACTTTGCTTAAGGTACTATATGAATGCTACCTATTAGTGCTTGCCCACAACCCAGTTCCTCTGATAACTGGGGAGCTGCATAGTTTAACAGAATGAATCAGCAGGCCTGACTCTAACAAATAACTAGTTGTGAGACCTTGTTCAAGTCTTTTCATCTCTCTAAACCTCAGTTTCCATTTCTCACATCCACGCACAAGCTACACTCCATGATCTATAATGTTCTCTCTCTCTCTCTCTCTCTCTCTCTCTCTCTCTCTCTCTCTCTCTCTCTCCTTATGGTACAGTGGCCTGGTTCACATTCGACCCCAACTCTGGCCACAGGGACATAGTCCTGTCAAATGACAACCAGACGGCCACATGTAGCAGTTATGATGACCGGGTGGTGCTAGGCACAGCAGCTTTTTCCAAGGGAGAACATTACTGGGAATTCCATGTGGACCGATATGACAACCATCCGGATCCAGCTTTTGGTGTAGCCAGAGTTAATGTGGTCAAGGATATGATGCTGGGCAAGGATGACAAAGCCTGGGCCATGTACGTGGACAATAACCGAAGCTGGTTCATGCACTGCAACTCCCACACCAACCGGTGAGTGGTCCTGCGCTTGACTCTCAGTTATCCCTTATGACCTGGTCTCACTGTGGTCTCTCTGAATGAACATTCCCATTTGAGTAGTGTCCTTCTCTTCTGTTTTATAATCATCTTCATCGGGATTTTGGGAAACACTTTAGTAACTCTTGGTCCATATTTTCAAGTGGGAAAAGAGGAGGCACAGAACACAAGTAGGAGGAAGTGATTACTCGGCTCAGAACAAAATGACACCAAGAGCAAGAGATGAGTTAAGGAACAGCTACAACTACATACATCTTTCTTTATTAGTTCCTATTCAGCCCATCTCCCCCAAAGTCAGCCATGATAAGGATTCGTGCCCTGGTTTTAAACAGATGTCTAGTGAATTGAACTTCTTCATTTCCTGAAACCTTTTCCCTTTAACCCAAAACTCATTTCCCTCAAATTCACAGTTCTTTAATTAAATGGCAACCAAGTGCCATTAGATACTAGTTGGCTCCTGTTCTTTGGGATCTTATGCCTTTATCTTATTGAGGGTGATTTTACTCCCTGGCTTTGGGATGACATGCTTTGCCCAGCATTCATTGCGTTCTAAATTCTGTTCTTGTGCTTTCTCTAGCAGGGGTTGTCCAGGGGAAGATGGGCTCATTCCTTTTCACTTTGCAAATATGCACATTGTACTTCATTAGGTCATTGATATAGTTATCAATAACTATATTGGAACAGAAGTTATCTATAACTTCTCCTTTTACATATGAGGAAACTGAGGCTGCTCAGTCAGGTGATGTACCAAGGTCACAGACAGGATTTGAATACAGGTCTTGTGACTTCAGAGAGAGTGTTTGTTTGTTTGTTTTCCCATTGTGCCACCTTGCTGTCTATCTACCTGCTTTTGCTGGAGTATAAGGCAACAGAAGTAAATTACAGGAGATTAAAAAAAAAAAAACCTAAAAAGGACTATGTTTTATCTATCTTTATGTATCCCTTAACATTGTGTATAATGCTTCTTTATACACTATACACACAAAGTAAATAGCAAGTTCTCAATAATTAGTGTTGAATCAAATGAGTGAAAGAAAAGGGGAAAAAGATTAGCGAATTAAATTAACAGGTTTATTGCAACCTCCCAAGTACAGCAGAGGGCTGATTAAGACCTGACCAATCTAAAGTAGGTTGCAGCAGGGGAGATTGGTATTCTGTTTAGCCTGGGTGGAGAGAGGTATCTGCAATGCTTGGACTCACTCCAGTGCTTCATGGTCACCTTGGTCACTCTCCTTAACCACAGTAAATGTGACAGCACCAACCTGACTCCTCCCTTCTCTACTCAGTGCCCTCTTTCTGTTTCTCTGGAGAGATTTCATCTTTCCCCTCTGCCAGGGTATACAAGGAATGGAAAATCACTGAAATCAGTCACTGTGCTCTCCTCTGGCCGAGAAACCTAGAAACAGAGACGGAGAAGGCCCCAAGCCACACTCTCCTTCCAGATTTTCAATGTGCTACTCTTTCTATTCAACCAGAAAGGACAGAATGGCTTACAGAAGTCTCAAGGGCAAGGCTGGAAACTGAGTCTGCAAAAGGAAATTCTTTGGTTTCCTCTGCCTTGCTTGGCTCATTCTGGCAAACCTCTTAGAAATAGCAATCAGATATTCCTCCCAGACAGTGAAAGGAGTCATCTTTTCTTATTGGGAAACCTAGGCCTGGAAGAGAGAAGCAATTTGTCCAAGGGTACCCTGATGGTCCAGAAAAGAATTGAAAAGTGTGGAAACCCCGTCCCCAACCTCCTTTAGATAGAACTGCATTTTTCCTAGGGACATGTGTATGGCTGCTTTTAGGGGAGACAGATCTCAGTTCAGTCTGCTCCTATACCCTCTGGCCCCTACCCTACAAAGTGGGCAAACATCTTTTGGCCTAAATTCTTGAGGACATGTCATTTTTTCTCCCTGTTTTCTGTAGATTTGAAAGATTTGTCCAGTCAGGCCCTTAGTTAATCTTCAGTAAGGAAATAGAGACTGGGAAACTTACAGAACCATAATTTGCAGAGAACTCGATAACCTCATAAGTACCATTAATTTCAGGTTCTTGAGATCCCTTGAGATCTCTTGAGATCGTTAAGCTGTGAGGATGGGGCCAGATAGAGAGTTATTGGCAGCATATGTACTGAAAGGTCATGGGAGAAGGTGGAGAGAGGGAGAGAGGCAGTCAGGATTTCTTCAGTGTCTGGGGCTATAAGCTTGCAAAAGATACTGCTGGAGAAGACTTTCAGGCAACAGTAAGAAGACTAGTAGGGATAGCTATGGAGCCAGTTAAGTTTGGGGAACAAGGATGTTTGAATCTGTTGAAGACAAAGGCTGGTATCACCTACTAGAGTGAGGCATTTTCGCTAACATGCTATTAACTGCTTCCCTGTCCTGTACTGCCACACTGTGGTCTATGCCAGAACAGCACTAGTTCTGATTACGTGGCAATGCTCACTTTGCCTTTCTGTTCACAATACTTGGTATAGGACCCCAAATCCGCAGCTCCAGACACATCCTTGCTCTGCACTCTGATGGAGCCACTCCACAGCCAGTATTAAGAAAAATATAATTGTGAAACAAACAAGGTAGCTTCTTTGGATATTTGACCAAAAGGCTGAGGCATCTAGAATTTTAGCTTATGCTATTAATCGCAATTCTCTCTTTGTAAGGAGTAAAGTCATTTCCAGGCAAAAGTGTAAAGTCACTGAAATTCTATTCATTGCACCCTTCCCACTTTGCTGACATACTTGCCCACCTGGCATACTTAGTAACCTCATGCTGCATTATGCATTAAGTTCCTGCCCTCACCAGATAGGGCCTGGTTCAAAATATGATCTTTCCCAGCAAAACTCTGAGCACGTCAGTAATCTGATTTCAGTTAATTAAGAAGAAAGTGTCCAAATAAGGTGAATTCCACTAAGGGCTGGGTTAACTGCTTCCTTTTTTCACCTTGCCGGGACATTTACATTTTAAAAGGAATTTATTTGGGAGAGACAACAAATCATAGGAAAATGAGTACTGGGTTTAGAGATCATCAAGTCTAAGCTGTCTTGAAACTGAGATCTAGAGAAATTGTGATTTGTTCAAGGATCCACATGCAGTAAGTAGCAGAGGGGGGATTTAAATGAGATTCAAAGGTTCTCTGCCTCCAATTCCAGCACTCCTATTTACCCACTGCACCTCCAATTTACAGGGGGTTTATGAAGGTAAAAAGAAATAATGTACTTAAAAGTGTTTTGTTCTTAAACCAAACCACTTAGATACTCTGAATTTATAGCTGCCCAGGAACATCTGTGCCTATATGCTCCAACCTCAGACTCTTTATGTCCCAAGCTGAACTTCATATCCAGTGAACAGTCTGAATTAATTTCTCTCAAACGTCTTCTCCAGCACCACAATGTGAAAGTGTGGATTCTATGTCTTGTGGCTTTCTTTACAATCCAACTCTCACAGCCATACATTGGTACTGTAAAAAAACATAGCTTTGACTATATGGACCTTTGTCAGAAGGATGATGTCTCTGCTCTTTAGTATGCTATCCAGATTGTCATAGCTTTCTTTCCAAGGAGCAATCGTTTTTTAAATTTCATGGCTATAGTCACCGTCTGTGGTGATTTTTTAGCCCAAAAATATAAAATCTGACAGTTTCCATTTCTTCTCTTTGTTTGCCAGGCAGTGATGGAACCAGTCGTCAAGATCTTAGTAGTTTTTTTTTCCAGCTTTTATACTCTCCTCTTTCACCCTCATTAAAGGGCTTCTTAATTCTTCTTCAGTTTCTGCCATCAGAATGATATCATCTGCATATCTGAGATTGTTGATATTTCTTTTTGTTTTATTTTTTCTTTTCTTAAATGTTATTTATTTTTGTTACATTTTAAGTTCCAAATTGACTTGGATATTTGTAATACTCAGAATAATTTAATCATTCACATTATTCTTTGAACAATATTGTTGTTATTGAATACAACATTCTTAGTTCTGCTCATTTCACTCTTTATTATTTCATGCAAGTCTTTCCATGTTTTTTTCTAAACCCAACCTTGTCATTTCTTACAGCACAGTAGTATTTCATCACAATCATATACTACAACTTGTTTAGTTATTCCCCAATTGAATAGCATTCCCTCAATTCCCACTTTGTCACCACAAAGAAAGCTGCTATAAATATTTTAGAACATATAAATTCTTTTCTTTTTTCCCTGATCATCTTGAGAAACAAATTTAATAGTGGTATTGCTTGGTCAAAGGATATTGCAATTTTATCACTCTTTGGCCATAATTTCAAATTGCTCTCCAAAATTGTAGAATCAGTTCACAGTTCCACCAAGAATGTATTAATGTCTCAATTTTTCCATATCCACTCCAACATTTGTCATTATTCCCTTCTATCATTTTAGCCAATCTGAGAGGTGTAAAATGATGTCTTGAAGTTGCTTTAATTTACATTTCTCCAGTTAATAATGATTTAGAGCATTTTTCATATGACTACATGCAATTTTGATTTCTTTATCAAAAACATTGACTGTTCAAATCCTTTGACCACTGGGGAATGACTTGTATTCTTATAAATTTGACAAGGTTCTCTATATATTTGAGATATGAGATCTTTATCTGAGAAAATGTGCATAAAATTATTTTAGGTTGTTGATATTTCTCCCAGCAACCATAATTCTGACTTTTAATTCATCCAGCCTGGCATTTTGCATGATATACTCTCATATAAGTTAAATTAGATGACAATATACATACAGCCTTGGCATTCTCCTGGTCCAATCTTAAACCAATCAATTGTTCCATGTTGTTTCTTGGCCCATATACAGTTTTCTCAGGAGACAAGTAAGATGATCTGATTCTCTCATCTCTTTGAAGACTTGCCACATTTTCCTGTGATCCACACAGTCAAAGGCTTTAGTGTAGTCAAAGATGAAGTTTTTCTGGAACTCCCTTGTTTTCTCCATAATCTAGTAATTTGGCAATTTGGTCTGTAGTTCCTCTGTCTCTTCAAAAAATAGCCTATTGTGATCATTCTGAGTTCACATATTGCTGAAGCCTAGCTTGCAGAATCTTAAGCTGGCATGTGAAAAGAGCACAATTATTTGATAATTTGAACATTCTTTGACATTGCCTTCATTAAGATTGGGACATAAATTGATCTTTTCCAATCCAGTGGCCACTGTTGAGTCTGCCAAATTCTACTTTAACAGCACCACCTTTTTTAGATCTTTAAATAACTCATTTGGAAGTTGGTCACCTCCACTAGACTTATCATTAACAATGCTTCCTAAGGCCCACGTGACTTTATTCTCTAGGATGTATGACTAGATCAATCATTACACCATCACCGTTATTGGTGATGTTAAGATCGTTCTTGTATAGCTGTTCTGTGTATTATTACCATCTCTTCTACTTCTGTTAAGTCTCTACCATTTTTTGTCTTTTATCATGCCCAATTTTGCATGAAATGTTCCCTTAATATCTCTAATTTTCTTGAAGAGATCTCCTGTCTTTCCCCTCCTATTATTTTCCTCTGTTTCGTTACATTGCTCATTTAAAAAAAAAAAAAAACTTTTTTATTTCTCCTTGCTATTCTCTGGAATTCTGCATTCAGTTGGGTATATCTTTTCCTTTCTACTTTCCTTCTTTCCTCAACTATTTGTAAAACCTTATCAGACAACCATTTTGTTTTCTTGTTTTTCTTTTTTCTTTGGAATGTTTTTTGTTGCTGCTTTATGTACGATATCTCAAACCTCTGTCCATAGTTCTTCAGGTACTCTTATCTGCCAGGATCTAATCCCTTAAATTTAGTCATCATTTCCACTTCATATTCATAAAGATTGTTATTTAGACCATACTTACACGGTCTCATGGTTTTCACTACTTCAATTTAAGTCTGAATTTTGGGATAAGAAGTTCATCATCAGAGCCACAGTTAGCTCCAGATCTTGTTTTAACTAACTGTATAGAGCTTCTCCACCTTTGGCTGTAAAGAATAGTCAGTCTGATTTCCATATTGACCATCTGGTGATTTCCATGTGTAAAGTTGCCTTTTGTGTTGTTGGAACAGTGTTTACAATGACCAGTGAGTTATCTTGACAAAATTTTTAGTATCTCTGCCTTGCTTCATTTTGTACTCCAGAGTCAAACTTTCCTGTTTTTTTTTTACAATTATCTTTTGATTTCCAACTTCAGTATTCTGATCCACTATGATGAATGTGGCACATTTTTTTTTTTTGGTGTTATTTCTAGAATTCTTCATAGAATTGCTCAGCTTTAGCCTATTCAGCATCAGTGGTGGTGCATAGACTTTATTATTCTGATGTTGAATGGTTTGCCTTGGACTCAACCAGATATCATTCTGCCATTTTTGAGATTATACCTCAGTACTGCTTTTCTCATCCTTTCGTTGACTATGAGGGCTACTCCATTTCTTGGAAGGGATTCTTGCCCACAGTCGATTATGTAATGATCATCTGAATTAAATTCACTCATTCCCATCCATTTAAGTTCACTAACACCCAAGATGCAGATGTTTAATCTTTCCATTGTCTGTTGACCATATCTAGCTTACCTTGGTTCATAGCTCTTATATTCCAGTTTCCTATGCAATATTTATCATAACAGCATCAGACTTTCTGCTGTCACCAAACACATCCTCAGCTGAACTTCCTTCTGGCTTTGACCCAGCTGTTTCATTCTTCTGGAGCAACTTGTAATTGTCTTCCACTCTTCCCCAGGAAGGTGTTGGACACCTTCCAACCTGAGGGGCTCCTCTTCTAGTGGCATATCTTCTATCATTTTAATATTGTCCATGGGGTTTTCTTGGCAAAGATACTGAAGTGATTTGCCATTTCTTTCTCTAGTAGATCATCTTTCGTCAGAACTTTTGACTATGACTCGTCCATCTTGGGAACCCTGCATGGCATGGCTCATAGTTTAATTGAGCTACATAAGCTCCTTTATCAACAAGGCAATGATCCAGGAGGAGCATATTAACATTACCTATGTTTCCTTGTATTTTAATTTATTTTGTTAAGTGTTTCCCAAATACATTTTGATTTGCTTCCCACAGTTTGACGCCTTTGCTCTGGCCATGTAAACTATTTGTTTCTCCCTGATCTCATCTGCTCTTTCTTGTACCTCTGTAGATTTGCTAACACCATGCCTTGAGCTAACTTCCCACTGCTACCTGTTGAAATCCTCATTCTTAAAAGCCCAAAGTTACATGTCACCTCCTTCAAGACTTCTGTGATTCTCCCTTTCTCCCAATTAAAAGTAATCTTTTCCTCCTTTAATTTATTGGGCCTATTTCGACTACCCTTTGCCCACCCCATCACAGACACACAGTGTACTTGGGAGTGGAAATTTACAAGTCCACAGAAATAAAATAACATGCTCAAGGTCACACAGGTAATAAGGAGCAGAACATTGATTTATACCTAAATCCTCTGACTCAAAATCCAGGACTCTTTCTACTGTCCCACATTGCCCTTCCCTTAACTATATTTTAGCAAATTATGTTTATCTGGGACTACATCTTGTTACTTACCTGCTTTTTGGCTCCTGGAAGATGGGGACTATAACTTTTTTTGAATCTTTTAATCCCATTGTCTAGCACCAAGCTTCAAAGGTTAGTTGAATTGATTTCAGTTGAATAAAGCCAAAGGACTGAAGCTCTAATCCTGGGATTTCATCTGGGGTTTACTAACTGACTTGATAAAGCTAATTGTGAAATTTGCAGTGTAGGTATTTACACTTTGGAAACGGTAAATGCTTCAAATCATGGCTTGATTTATTGGTTTGTCGATTGTCTAGATTTAAGAAAGTATTAATAATGCAGATTAAACTTGAAAATATGTGCACAGATCCCCCCCTTTCTGCAGTCCAGTTATTAAACATTTACCAGAGCATCCCTGTATTGCTTTATAAAGAATGCAGAGTCACTTAACTCTGGGCTGCATTTTCTCATCTGTAAAATAAGTAAATTATAGAAGGACTCTGAGGTCCCTTCCAGCTTTAAATCTATGACATTGTGATCACCTATTTCACCAACAATGTAAGGTCAGCAGTGGTAACTGGGCTTTGTTGTGTTTCCCCTAGGACCGAAGGCGGTGTATTTAAAGGGGCTACGGTTGGTGTACTTCTCGATCTGAACAAGCATACCCTGACCTTCTACATCAATGGGCAACAACAGGGTCCTACTGCCTTTGACCATGTGGATGGGGTCTTCATGCCAGCTGTCAGCCTCAATCGGAATGTTCAGGTATAGTGAATTCGTTGGGTCCCAAACTGGTCAGGAAACTCAGCTCAAGGAGCCACCTATAAATAAAGTCCTACATTGCTCCAGCCCACACAGTGGTGTTTGAAACCAATCCTGCCTCTTGGAGGTGGTTGATGATGGAAGGAACAATGCCCAACAGACATTCTGGTCTTTCACCCTAAGAGAGGAAGGAAATAGACATTTCTAAAGCTGTTAGCCTATGGGAAGGGTGGGAGCAAAAGAAATAGAGTGGTATTTTAGCTCACTGATGCTACTAACCCGGGGAAGTTGAGGTGGAAAAGTTGAAGTAGGTGATAGAGTATTTTCCCTTCTAAGACTGTACCATACACACTGCCTCCCTGGTTATGGAGACCTCCTTTTAATTACATGCCTTAGATGTGCTGATATACTATTTCGTGTGCCTGCCCTTTGAGGATGATGTATGGAAGAAAATAATTATAGGAGGCTATTTGAACAGACTGAAGACTTCCCTAGTGCCCTCCTCACCTACTACCTTTCCTACGGCTCTCACAGCCATAGGACTAGAAAGAGAAGCTTTCTTTGGGGTCCTCCAGTGCTGAATGCAAGCCTCAGATGAATGATGATGACACATGGAGGCCAAGGCCCATCAGGTACAAGGTTAGAAGCATTTCCTCAAAACATCAGTGAGGCAGAAGAGGTAGAAGTATAACATATGGGTGTGAGCCCAACCTTTACTTAGATATTAGCATAGCTCCTACTACATTTCATGCTAATCTTGTGGAGAATATAGAGATATAGATTAGATGATATTATAACTAGAAGAAATCAGAGCTGGTGGGTTGGCCAGACTTAAAGAGCAGTTTTGGTGGTTTCATGTTGATGTGACCGATTTCCATTGTAGTGCCTCAGAGATCTCTGCTTGGCCCCATGTGTTAAAATTGTTATCAATGACCTGGATAAAAGCATAGGTGGTAGGCTCATCAAATTGCAGATGACCCAGTTTGGATGGAATAGCTAAAATATAAGATGAGAGTTAGGATCCAAAAGGATTCTCTTTCAGGCTAGAGTGTTGGGTTGAATGTAATAAGACAAAATTCAGTAGGGAAAAGGGCATAAAGTCTTATACTTGAATGGGGAAAAAATCAGCATCAGAAGTATAATGTAGGAAAGGCATGGTTAAACAGTAAACTGCAAAAGGACATGAGAGGAGGGGGGGGGGCAACTAGGTGGCACACTGAATAGAGCAACAGCCCCAAGAGTCAGAAGGACCTGAGTTCAAATCTGGCCTCAGATTTGAATGGGCTCTAACACCTGACTTTCATTTTCTTTCAATCACACTTACTAGCTGTGTGACCTTGGGCAAGTCACTTTATCCCAATTGCCCTGCTTTCCCCCTCCAAAAAAAAAAAGGATATAGGCATTTTATTGGTCCAAAGCCTTGAGAAGAGTCAGCAGCACAATGTGGCAGCAGAAAATTCTTCAGGCTTGGAAAGCATTAAGAGAGACATAATTTCTAGGAAAAGAGAGGCCTGTTCTCTGTTCTGGTCATACCCCACCCAGAGTACCATGTTCAGTATCTCTCTCTGGGTCTTAATTCTAGGTGCCACATGTTCATTCTTGTTATCTCCCCTGCTTAGCATAATGCCTGATATATAATAAGTGCTTGATATATTTAAGTTTGTTGACTTGACATGGTTAAGATGGAGTGTGCCCAGAGGAAAGCAGTCAGCACAGTGAAGGGCCTTAGGAGGCTCAGTTGAAGAACCTGGGCATGTTGACCTCCTTAGAGAATCCTTGGGAGGGGGGGAGGGTTACAAAGGAAGAGACATGATGACTATGTTCAAGTACTTCGTTTGCCCAGGGTCACACAGCTGCTAAGTGTCTGAGGCCAGATTTGAACTCAGGTCCTCCTGACTCCAGGGCAGTACTCCATCCACTCTACCATATAGCTGCCCCAAAGGGCAGCCTTAGGAAAGTAGGATTAAGTTTGTTCTGTTTGACCCTGGAGGACCAAACCAGGAACAATAATTGGACATTGCAAAGAGGGAAACAGTCTAAGTATCAGAAAAGGCTTGCTAATAATTGGAATTGTTCAAAAGTGGAATGGACTGCTTCAGGAGGCAATGAGTTTTCTGTCCTTCAGGCAGAGGCTGGATGGACACTGGTCAGGTAGGTTATAATGAGGTGTCTTCTCATGTATGCATGTATTGGACTACGTAGCTAATGGTGTCCCTTCCACCTCTCAAATTCTTTGATTCTGCCCACAATTGAAGTAGAATTGCCTCTCATGCTCAGGTCTTCAGGATTGTCTCTGGAAAGGGGACAGACCTGGGTCTGCATGCATAGCAGTCAGTTGGCCAACAAGCATTCATTAAAGGCTTACCATCTATTGAAGTTGGAGATAACAGAGAAAAGCAAAAAGAGTTTCTCTCCTCAAGGAACTCATGTTGTCTAATGTCTAATGGGAAAGGCAACATGGAAATAACTGTCTAGCAAGATATATGTGGTGTAAATGGAAGGTAATTTCAGAGGGAAGGAACTAGGGTGCTCTCTGGGCCTGTGTCACTAATCACCACAGCTATTATCCATACGGTTTCTAGACTGTTTTAAATATCCTCTTTGGGGCAACAGCTTTACCCATAGTTATCCCCTCTTCTTTCTACAGGTTACCCTGCACACAGGGCTAGAGGTGCCATTGAATACCAGGCAGCAAAAGCTGTCTGGCAACTGAAATCCCAGATACTGATGATCTTCGGTGAGAAGATCCTCCCTGAGAGAAGCTCAGCCATTCTTCTCTTCAGATTTAGCACAGAATCTATTCTGAGTAACACAAAATGGTCAAATGAGGAGGGCAGCCCAGTAGCCACTGACGACCATGTAAAAAACTTTTCCTATGGAGAATCATGAAATGGGTCTCCTCATCGCAAGTCCCTTTTCACATACAGATGTGGGTGTGTGATCTGTACATTTTATTCTCATAGCTTCACCTTTCCATAGCAGAGCTCTTTAGGATGGGATGGAAGACTGGGGTAGCTTAAGATTAAACTATTACTTCAAGAACCTCAGAAGTCAGAGTTCCTTTTCCTAATTACAAGAAAGGGAATTTTAACAGGCAAGTGAGATAGCAAGTCTGGGTGGTATGTGTAGGTTTCTTATAATTCATTTTAAAATGGGAATTAGTTTTTTAGGTTTCTATTTCCTGGTTCTGAGAATGACACTTCTAGAAAAGGCAATGACGACTGTTTAATTCTCAGTACTAAATGGAGTGTGCTATGTGTTTCACCGTTTTTCTGAGACGCGCCTACATCTTTGCAGTCCCAAGGTTGCTAGACTCTCCTCTGGGTGTAGAAAAAAATCATTCCTTATAACAAACATCTCAAATTTCTTCCTTCAGGAGTCTATAGTCTGCTACCTGGTACTTGCTGGTATCAGTCTAGTCTAATAATGCAATTTTAAAAACATTTATTAAGCACCTATTGTTTGCATAGCATAATGCCCTGTACATGAAGTTATTCAGGATATAGAGAAAAGAATGGATCCTGTATTCTAACTTTTCCATTGATTTATTCTGGTCTTCACAGATTGGCTTTCCTAGAACTTGCAATATCTGACTCATCTGTATTATAGTCCAGACAGTTCCCTTCTCCTTCCCTTAACTAAGATCTACTTTAAAGCAGACACACAAACACGCAAATACACACATCTGTAGAAGAAATCTACCTAAATGCTCTAATGCAAACACTAGCGTTTTCCTAAAAATCTATTGAGCAAATCACAACCTATCCCCAGGTGGCATATCCCTTCCATGAAAGTGAGTTCCAATTAATGATGTACTGGTAAATGTCTAACAAACAGCTCTCTGGGGGGAAAGTATATGTGCACAAAACACTTTTAAGCTTAATCTTAATTATTAACATTTTCTCCATCACTTTAAGTCTAGACAATCAATAAAATAATAAATCAACCCTTGATTTGCAGCATTTGATGATTTCTAAGGTTGAAATGCTCACTAAAAGCTTAACAATCAATTTGTCCCTAGTTCCAATACTCAGAGCAGAAATGATCTCCATGTTCTTTCCCAAGGAATCCTTCTGTTCCTCATTTGGAACTGCCAGGGACTAACAAGTAGTGGGTGCTTAATAAATTCTTGGTGATTGATTGATCTCCAGTAGTCCTCTATCCCAGTTAAGAAAAAAAAAAGCAGATATCACTGTTCTGGCTACTCATGTTTCTCCTTATTGGAGAGCCGGCTGGGAAAATACTCTCTTGGCCTTACTTCTACAGTTGATTTACAAAGAAGCTGGGAAAGAGGTGACTGGGGAGGTATTGGCCTTGGAGTTGCCCTTCCTAGCACTGTCAGTCTCAGAGTCACAAGCAAGTAAGATTTGGGGTTCAGAATAGAACTTCTTACCCCCACTCCCATACCCATTTGCCTCAAAACCTAAGCCTGCAAGCAAAAATGTCAGTGAAGTCAATGAAAGTTCTGCCCTGGGGTCTGGGCTTGGGGGGGGGGGGGGGCGGGATTTGGACTTTACAATGGTTGGTCTTCTGGTGAGGGTAGGAAATAGTCAATAATGCCTTGTAATTACTGCTGAACCCTTGATGGTGTTTGAGATTCCCAGTCTTTACAAAAGAAGCGAATTAAACTCTGGGATTGTACCCTCTCTCCTACTACCACAAAACTGAACATGATCAAGACATCCCAGTTAGTCAGATGCCATGGTAAGTGCTATTTCGTACCCTTCACCAAGGAAGTCCAATACTGGCCTGGCTTTGGGGATTCCTTAACTGCTGGAGGTGACTCATTCCAGGATTCCCAGACCACTATAAGCCTGCCCTAAGTCAACCTTCTTATTCCTTTGGACACATTTTTTTTTTCTCTCAGAACGCTTGCCTCTGCCCTGCCCACCTCAGACACTATCACCAGATGGAATGTTCTCAGAGGCACCACACAAAAGGCAAATAAATGCTGCATCTCAGTACCATCCCACAATTCATAGTCGCATTTGGGCAAGGGTAGCCAGGAGTTACTTAACTAGACTCATGACAACAGTAGATGATACGGGTAGCTCTGGAGAGCAACACATCTAACGCTTTTGCCCTTTCCATGGCCTGAATTTTCTTGGTATAGAGTTGTGTGCATTGCTGCATAGCTCTCATTTTTTGTCCGCATACTCACTCATCCAGAAGCACAGCTAATGAATTGGCATGCTATTTTTTCTTCCAAGATGCACAAACAAGCCTGTCCATAGGCTTGTGCCCAGAGTTAAGTCTGTAGATTGCAGTCACACTGTGATCTCCTTTGCTTGTGGCAATAGTTGGACACCAACTTGGAAAGCATGCTTCATCTGCCCATTGTGTGGACAAGGAGACCAAAAGCAGCAGTCAAGACAGAGGAAATTTATAGTGACACCAGGACCTTTGAAAAGGAGGAGATGCTACAATGGGTATGTCTGAGAAATGAAGCATGCTAAGAATCCTGTCTTCAGTTTCCCTGGCTTACCTATGGTCATCCAGACTTCTTCCCAGTTCCCACCCTACCATCCAACAGAGATATACACTTTTGTATCAAGAACGAAATGAAGGAAGTAACATGAATAAGCAATTTAATCTGATAGCAACAAGTGATTTTTCTTTCCTTTTCTAGAAGAGTATGTTCTATCATGCCTCTTATTTTTGAGGTTGAGGGCTAACCTACCTGCTGAATCTCTTCTTACTTTGATCTGTGAGCCGAAACCAACTGTGTTTTTCTTAGGTTCTAGATTCTTATTTATATATTAGGTTTCTTACTAACCACCGGTCAATGCTGTGCAAGTTTTGCTCTTTTATTCAGTGGATCCAACAAGCCTACCTCAGATCTCATGCTTCCAGATCTTGAATAGTCCTGGGGAGCCCTCTCATCTTGCTTTCTCCAGGAAGAGAAAAAGTGAAATAGGCATTGCATGGGATTGTTGTGACTAAACTACCACTGAACTTTGTCCTAGAAAATATCCTTTTCCCAACTGGACTTCCGAGCACAGCAGTTTCTAAGAAGGAGGAAGGCAGTTCTTCCTTTGACAGTTTCTGAGTAGATCTGTTTCCTTTGAGACCCTTCAGGAAGATGCCAAACAGAGGGAACTTTGGCATCGCCTGTGTGGGATATTTAACTCTCTCTCTCTCTCTCTCTCTCTCTCCCATTGTTCAAGTGGGGACTTTGTTGTCTCTTCTTACAAGTTGTTTCTGAGGATCATGACTCTGGGTTGATTTTCCAGGAAAAAACAGTGGAAATGAACAAAGAACTATTTTTTGTGTGGTATCAGGAGATGGAGGTAATGGCAGATTCTACATTCCCACCTCATGTGCTTTGGTCAGCAGTTTCTGTTGCTGTGAGAGACACACAGCTTCCTTTGAAAAAGATGAGGCCAAACTGCTAAGGACTGATTCATCTCCAGAGGCATCCAAAACAAATTTAAACAAACAAAAAGAAGCAGGTAATGGCACAGAGGCTTTCTTCTTTCCCTAAACTGTGGCCACAAAGAAGCCAAACAGTGCTTTCAGTGATATCTAAGGCTGAAAAATATGAAGTTTCTGGGGTCAGCCAATGATAGCAGTTAAACTAGATTGTTTCAATGAGCTTGGGATAATTCTCCACTTTTGGAGATAGTGATGGCATTTATTCAAGTGAAATAATATATAGCACTTTGTAAACTATTGTTATTATTTGTGAGAGCTGGCTAAGGGCCAGACTGGACCCATGGGGACTCATGGGGACTTCCCATATAGAGTCTTAAACCTTGAGGGAAAGGAGAATGAGGTAGAAATCAGTTCTTTGGAGTTCTCTCAATACTAAAAAGAAAATCCTTGATATCGTTAGTTTGAGTGCGGATTACAACCCCAACATGCCTTAGGAAACAATCCTTGTGAATTACTGTGGACAAAAACAAAAACAAAACAAAAAACAGCACTATCCGCTGGCCAACTTGTGGTGAAGACCCTTTCTGTCCTTGGTCTAGACCTCAGACAGTAGGCAGTCTGTAGTCCATAGAAGAGCCTGTATTGGAAATCTTTCTAGTATGGTAAGACCTGCCAAAACATCTATTGTGATCGTTCAGCCTTCCAAAACCGAAAGTCTTTTCCATCTAGATGTGGCATCAGAGTAGTACGACACAGTTCTTGCTTAGATTAATAGGAAGATCTTTGTAGGCTAAAACCCCTCTCTCCCAGCTTTCTTTAACCCCAGCTCAAGTAAATAGAGGCCCATAGTACCTGACTTCCCAGGGACAGAGGAGAAGAGAGGGATGAAGGATTCAAAGAAGTTTGTACTGATTTGTTGGACAGGAAGAGAAAAGGAGAGAGGGAAAAGCAGATTCTTTCCAGCATCCAGAAATACTAAATCCACCTCTCCCCATAAAATAACTTATGTTTGTTTCCATAAGAAGTTGAAAATGCCTAAGGTCTCACGTGGCCTTGATTATGTGGAGACTGAGGAGAAATTAGTGCCTAAATGTGACCTTTGGGAAAGACTTCCCTCTGCTTTTTCCTCTGGGCACCCTTCCTGGATCCTTTGCCATATGCCTTCTCCTAATTTTTACCTCCCCTTCCCCCACTCCTTAAGTGTAGAAAGTGTGGAAGGGAGTAAATAATCCAACCTTCCATAATGAACATCTCAAAATGAAAACTCTTACAAATCGGATGGAACTATGCTTCCTCATTCTCTCCACTGTGTTAGTTCAAAGCCATGTCCAACTTACTTGAGACCAAGGACAGATGCCAAAAAGGAAGGGCAAACCCGCACACACTCACCTTTGTCTCTGGGGCATTTAAAAAGAAAAGATAGCAAGTCATTTCTGCAATCCAAAAAAAGTCAGAAAGTACTGGGCTCCTAGGACTCAGAATGAAGTAATATGGAATTATCTCTCATCAGAGCCTTTATTGTGCTATTATATGGTAATGTCATCCTTTGTACATTAAAAAAAACAATCAACTTATCAAGAGTTTATAATAGACCAGCTATGAAATCCACTTGATTAATATCAAGCAGAATTTAACTAGAAAGGATGAAACTTGAAGTAGTTTGAAATATTAAGGATTCCATTCCATTGTAAATAATATTATCCTAAAGTAGTTCTAGTACATTATTCAGTGATGATACAGTTTGATCAGTGGTTTTGTTGTTTTTTTTTTAACATCTCTTTAAAATATCCAAGAGAACTTCAGAGCAGAGCTTCCTAGAGGTTGATCTAGGACAAGGTGAAATGTCACATATGAGCTTGCTTTACCTCATTTTTCTGTTCTGATGTTTGAAAAACCACTGAGTCCAACATATAGAAGATGTGGGCAAAGGTAACTGGAACACAATGTAACTGATCTAAATGTTTTAGAAATGTGTACCAAGATGCTGCCTGAGCCTGTGAGCCTCCAAGTTCCCCTAGGCAATATGCCTTATAAGAGACCTGGGACTATCTTTAGGAGGCAAGGCCCTTTGTCCCACTCTACAATGCTACCTATCATTCTCTGGTGGCGGCTAGGTGACACAATGGATAGAGTGCTGGGCCTGGATTCATCTTCCTGAGTTCAAATCCAGTCTGAGACACTTGCTAGCTGCGTGACCCTATGCATGTTGCTTAAGTTTTAAGTCACTCAGTTTCCCCAGTGGTAAAATGAGCTGGAGAAGGAAGTGGCAAACCACTCCAGAAAACCCCAAAAGGTGTAACGAAAAGTCTGAAAAACAAGATTGAAAAACAACTAAATATCATTCTGTCCCCCTCCAGGTGCTCTGTGCCCTCTGCTTTACTAAAACCTGCCCTTAAAAAAAGATCAAAATTTGCCACTCATCTGGTAGCCAAAAGCTGACTCAGCCAATGCATTGTAAGGCTGTCTCTGGTACCAAATTATCTGCTTCCTCTTCCCAGATTCTCTTAAATAGGAGTGGTGGTTGCCATACAACTTAAATAGACAGTCTAACCATGCTGCCTCACATGTCGTGAGGCAAAGTGATGAACTGGCCATTTCTTCCATAGTAATCCAAGAAGCCTAACCTTCAACAGCAGGGAAGGTATTTTTTCCTCCAAAATCAGCATCAAAATGGAGGGTATTTTTTTTTTTTTTACTGTATTTCAGTAACTCTAAGGGAAGTAACTTAATGGGGTAGATCTAGGGGTACCTCAACCTTAAACAAAAGAGACCATGTTATGCTCCCACACCTATACCTTCAGGAGATGCTCCCTGCCCACCCCACCATCCATAGAAAATTGAGCCTTTGACTTTAGAATGAAAACAGAGTTCTTAGTCTTCCCTGAAAAGGGAGGTCAATAACATAGGGGCTTCAACTGGTTAAGAAGGAACATCCTCAAACTTGGTTAGAAGAGAAACAACAAATAAAAGCATCATATTATCCCCAGGGTGTTCTCAGGTTTCTCTTTTCTAAAAGTAGCCAGTTTGGGTTTTGTTTGTTTGAGTTAGGTTTTTGTGTTTTTGTTTTTTGTTTTCTCGCAGTGGTAGTATCTCTTAAGGATTCCTTTTTGGACTTAAAAAAAATCAAAGCAGTTTAAACTGGAAAGGAACTAAAAGAAGACATGAAGTAATGGTATTTATTGTCCAAGGTACCAAGTCCTGACTACTGGAACGTTTTATTGTTACTGAAGCACTGTGTGGTCCTAGGCAAATTATTTAATCTCTCTGTGCCTCCACCTTCCCATCAGTAAAATGGGACAATTACCATTATCACAGTGTACTCTACCTCTACTGGCTGTTATGAAAACAAATGGTCAGGCAATTAATCAGTATTAAGCAATTATTACATGCCAGGTACTTCACTAAGCACTGGGGATATAAAGAAAAGTAAAAGTCAAACCCTGTTCTCAAGAAACTCACAATCTAATGGAGGAGACAGCATGTAAACAACTATGTACAAACAACTATATATAGGATGAATTGAAAAATAATCAAGAGAGGGAAAGCACTAAAATTAAGGGGATTGGCAAAGGCTTCCTGAAGGAGATGGGATTTTAGCTAGTACCTGAAGGAAGCAGGGGGCAGAGATGAGAAGAGAGAGCATTCTAGGCATAGGAAACAGTCAGTGAAAATGCCAGAAACCTGAGGATGGAGTGTCTTCTTCAAGGAACAGCAAGAAGCCTTAAAAAAAAAGTAGCTATCATTTCTGAAGCCTTTGCTAATGAGTTCTGTCTATAGCTCTGTAAGTTGATTGTACAGGGGTTTTTCACTGATCCACTCTCCTGTTTCTTTGGTGATCAGCAGTGTATATTTGTAGGATGGCTGACTTGGTTAGGGGCATAAAAAGGCATTTAAAAGGCCTACTTTGACTACTAAAAAAATCCCAAGTGCTCTAGCTTTAAGTGGGGCCAGTTTTAATGAGTCATCTTATACAAGTGTTATAAGTGTCAGTGTTCTCATTTATTAGTTATCAAGGCATCGAATTGGCAGAAACCTTTATGGGCCATGTGAAGAGATGGGTCAGGGCTTCTGCCTCCTCATTCAAGATTGGTGCTCACACACACATACACACACATACAGAATCAATTATCAGATAGCATGCCATTTTTATGACTGAGGGACTCACACACCATTACATATGAGTGTCTGGACATATGACAAGATACAAGCCAAACTCAAATCTAAAGGTAGTAAGTTTAAGAGTATTAAGATGTTTCTAGGTAATTGATAAATGCCTGGATTTCCATTGAACCATCTCCAATGGGAGTTTGCTGGCCCTTTAAATGAATTAATCTGTTTTTTAAGTAGATAAGGAATTGGGAGATTAGTCAGTGTGGTTTCTTCTGTGGGCATTTGTATTTTCCCAAACAGTCAAAGTTCATCACCTGTGGATGTTGCATGCTATACTTGAGGTTAAAACCATGAGGCTGAGTCCCAGGATAAGCATCAAACTCAGGAAAGATATTTCTGGTAGGTGTTTAAGCATGAACAAGACTGGGGCCACCTCAGTGTTGGGAGTAGGGGAAGGAGTGAGTGGGATTTGGGGTGGAGAGAAGAGAGAAAATAGTGGTTATGGACTTCAACCCTTCCCCTCAACACTGTGGCTAGAAATAACTACACACCAGGCTTTCTCAATCAGCAATGAATGGAAGCACAGCCAAGAGGCACCATGGGGCAAAGCAGGAGATTTAAAATGCATGAAATAGAATTGCTGCCTTTGCACCAAACTATTGTATGAAGCATGAAAGACGTTAGTTTAAATGTTGGCAAAGGAACTTAAAAAGTAAGAAAAAAAATTGTGTCTTGTTTGGTTGTTAAAAAAAAAAAATTTCCACCTCTCTTTACCCATCCTTGTTCCTCCTGTAGTGTGGTCACTTTCTGTTGTTCATCTTTGGGAGTTAGTGACAGTTGTTGGTCATATCTGTGCTCATGTGTTACTGGAGACAGGAGGAAAGGAAAGAAAACTTTTTTCTAATTTTTGTATTGGTAGCTGCAAGCATTTGTATTTTTTGAATTGGAAACACAAGTGTTTTTTGGTCTTTTGGGGTCTGGTTGAACTTTATGTATTACCTTTTTGGAAAACCTAAGTTTTACCACTGTCTTAACCAGATTTGAAATAAATTCTTTTGACACTGCCAACAACCTGTAGGAAGGTGTGGTCTGTAATTACTACTCATCCTCAGATCTCTAGTTTCCCTTTGGTTTGAATTCTTTCTGCCAATCAGTCCCATAGATCACCAGACTGATGAAGGAAGAATGGTACCCTGTTCCCAACACAGCCAAGATGAGTATTTCTGTTAGTATTTGGAGTTGTTGTTGTTTTAATTGTTAAATATTTGGGGGTCAATGTTTCATTTCCCTAGCACAAAGAATTTGGAGAACATCCTTCTCTGGGTCTTCAGTATCTGTGGCTGCCAAAGAAGCGGGAGCTTCAACCCCTACAGGGATAGTCATCAGGTTGCATCTTGACAAGAGTTGCTCACCTTGATGGTGGTATGTAAAGCCACACAGGAGCAGCTTTCCAGAGGAATGCTACTGTGAACAGCTTTCAAGGTTCTGATTACACAGTATAGCAAACACTCCATTTATTCAATAACAAATCAGAGCAAAACATTCACAGAATCACAGTACAGCGTTCATAATGTTACAACTTATCACAGAAATCAAAATACAGCATTCACAATGACTTATCACTAAAATGGCCACATAGTTTTCACCACAGTGGTCACATAGTTTTGAACAAAGTATAATCAATTAGTCAGTCAATCACTTAGTAACTCAATCATTCAATCAACTCAATCATTCGATCATCCTTAAGAAAGATTGCCTCCTTAAGGGTCACAAAATACAAAAGTCAAAGTTCTCCACTCATGGGGCACACTAAGTTACAATATCAGTCACTACTCAGCACTCTCTTAAGGGGTGGTATAATATACACAGGCCATTCACCCCTCAGTCACAAATAAGTTACAATTCCAAGGTCATAAGTAAGTTACAACTTCAATCAGTCACTACTCAGTATCCACGGAGAGATCTCTTCATTTTGAACCAAGGTAGGCTCTCATATTCCCTGGATCCACTTCTATGGTCCGAGCTCCTACCTGGATTCACCAAACTGTCACCTGGGTTCAAAGGCAGACAGCTCCCAGCTCCTTGTCCCGTTCTCCAAGAAGTCCCTGTTCCACACAAGCTCACAGTGTCCAGTCCACCTTAAATCCTTCACAGTCTCTGTTCACAGGAAGTCAAGGCTTAGCAAAGCCACAAACAGACAAAATACCAACACCACAGTCATGTTTCCTCAATCTTCTGCAGCTCCAGCTGGCCCTTGGACTCAGCAGAAGTTTGAACTGGTTCTCAGAATCAAAATCTCTTCATCCAGGTTCTCAAAATAAAAATCATTCTTTTCAGCTTGGGCCTCTCTTCCTCAGCCTCCAGAACCTGGCTCCAAGAAGATCTATCTGACCCAGCAGGGGCTTCTCCTTATATACACCCATGGCATTATCCCCTTCCTGTTTCAGCCATTTCCTGTTTCAACCCCTTCCTGTTATGTCAACAGCAGTTCATACCTTCTATTTCTTTAACAGAGGCTTAAATTGAAACTAGGTGCTAAGTATCTGTTAGCTTTGCCAATACAAAGGGATCACATTACATTACTATTACATGGTATCAAGAACCAAGCTTGAAAAAGGACTGGAGGGCTGAAGGGCACTGGTATTCCTGTGGTCTTTGGGATCAGGGTCCTGTACTGTCTCCACCAGAGTCTGAGGGGTAGTGGTGTTCAAGATGGCTTGACCTGTCTGGCATATACATCTTCTGCCTTTCCCTCAGAGTGCTTTGTTGCTTCAGCTAGACAGGCTTATCTGTTATTCAATGATAGGTGATGTTCCTTTTACCATTCTGTGGTTATCAATGCAACAATCAGACTATCAATCTGTTATCCTTTACTCTTGCTACATAGCTAGCCCTCCTCCTTTTCCAATTATACATTTCAAGGGTAATATCTTTTACACCATCTCTTACATGCAATCGTCTTTGGATAACAGGCCTTTTAAGAGCCACTATGCATCATGCTGTAGAATTTCTCTGGAAATTTTGATTCTTTGAAGATTACATTGTTCTGTGATTCATGACCATTTATAATTATAAGGAGTATACCATGTTAAAAAGACATGTGAAAACCTCACAACAAAATGTAGAAAAGCAGAAATGTTAAATGCAACCTTTTCAGATCATGATGCAATAAAAATCATATTCAGTAATGGAGAATGGAAAGAGAAATGAAAAAATTAATTGGAAATTAAATAATCTAATCTTAAAAAATAAGTGGGTCAATGAACAAATCATAGAAACAATAATTTCATTTAAGAAAATTACAACAATGAGACAACATGCCAAAATTTATGGGATGCAGTCAAAGCAGTATTTAGGAGAAAATTCATATCTCAAATTGCTTATATCAATAAAATAAAGAAAAAATAGATAAAGGAATTGGGCATGCAACCAAGAAAAACTAGAAAAAGAACAAATTTAAAATCCCCAATTAAATGCCAAATTGGAAATCCTGAAAATCAAAACAGAGATTAAAAAAATTTAAAGTAAGTAAACCATTGGACCAATAAATAAAACTAGAAGCTGGTTTCATAGGGGAAAAAAAAACAGTAAAATAAACCATTGGTTAATTTGATTTAAAAAAGGAAAGAAGAAAACCAAATTACCAACATCAAAAACAAAAGGGTAAATTCACCACCAACGAAGAAGAAGTTAAGACAATTGTTATGAGCTATTTTGGCCAATTATATGCCAATAAATCTGACCATCTAAAGGCAGTGGATAAATATCTACAAAAATATAAATTACCCAGACTAAGAGAAGAAGAAATAAAATACTTAAATAACTCAGTCTTAGAAAAAGAAATTGAACAAGCCATCAACGAACTTCCTAAGAAAAAAATCTCTAGGACCAAATAGATTCACAAGTGAATTCTACCAAACACTCAAAGACAATTAATCCCAATACTATAGAAACCATTTGGAAAAATAGGAAAAGAAGAAGTCCTACTAAATTCCTTCTATGACACAAATGCAGTGCTGATACCTAAATCAGAAAGAGCCAAAACAGAATGAAAATTATAGACCAATTTCCCTAATGAATATTGATGCAAAAAATTTAAATAAAATACTAGCAAAGAGATCACAGCAATATACCACAAGGATCATACACTATGACCAAGTGGAGTTTATATCAAGAATGCAGGGCTGATTCAATATTAGGAAAATTATCAGAGTAATTCACAATAACAATAACAAAACTAACATAAATTATATGATTATCTCAATAGATGTGGGAAAAGCCTTCAACAAAATACAGCACCCATTCATATTACAAATGTCAGGGTGCATAAGAATAAATGGAGTTTTCCTTAAAATGATAAATAATATTTATTTAAAACCATTGGTAAACATCTATAATGGGGACAAACTAGAAACCTTCCCAATATAATTAAGGGAGAAGCACAGATGGCATTATCACTTCTATTATTTAATATTGTACTAGAAATTTTAGCCATAGCAATAAGGGAAGAAAAAGAAATTAAAGGAATTAGGATATGCAACGACAAAACAAAACGATCACTCTTTGCAGATGATATGATGTTATACTGAGAAAATCCTAGAGAATCAACTAAAAAACTACTTGAAATTATTAACAACTTTAGCAAATTGCAGAATTCAAAATAAACCCACATAAATCATTAGCACTTCTATGTACTGCTAACAAAATCCAGCAGCAAGAGATAGAAGAGAAATTCCACTTAAAATAATTGTAGATGATAAAAAATACTTGGGAGTCTACCTGCCAAGACAAACTCAAGGACTATATGAACACAACTATAAAACATTTTTCACATAAATAAAGTCAGATCTGAACAATTGGAAAAATATTAATGGTTTATGATTAGGCCAAGTCAATATAATAAAAATGACAACTTTACCTAAATTAATCTATTTTTCAGTGCCATACCAATCAAATGATATAAAAAAGTTATTTTATAGAGCTAGAAAAAATAATAAAATTCATCTGGAAGAACCAAAGCTCAAGGATATCAAGAGAGTCATTGAAAAAAAAGATGTGAAAGAAGGTGGTCTAGCTGTACCAGATCTCTAACTCTATAATAAAATGATAATTATCAAAACAATCTGGTACTGGCTAAGAAATAGAATGATGGATCAGTGGAATAGATTAGGTACAAATTACATTACAGTAAATGACCATAGTAATCTAGTATAGGATAAACCCAAAGATCCAGGCTTTTGAAACAAAAACTCATTATTTGACAAAAACTACAGGGAAAACTGGAAAACAATAAGGCAGAAACTAAACAACATCTCACACCATATTCCAAAATAAGGTGAAAATGAGTACATGATTTACACATAAAGGGTAATACCATAAGCCAATTAAGAGAGCATGGAATAATTTATCTATCAGATTTATGGATAAGGAAAGAAGTTAGGACACAAGAAGATATAGAGAGCATCACAAAACATAAACTAGATAATATTGATTATATAAAATTAAAAGGTTTTTGGGCAAACAAAACCAATGCAACCAAGGAAAGCAGAAAACTGGGGGGTGGGGAGGCGTGGAGATATTGCAACAAGTATCTCTGATAAAGGCCTCATTTCTCAAATATATAGAGAACTCAGTCTAACTTATAAAAATACAAATCATTCCCCAGTTGATAAATGGTTGAAGGAGATGAACAGGCAATTTCCAGACAAAGAAATCAAAGCTATCTATAGTACATAGAAAAAATGCTCTAAATCACTATTGATTAGAGAAATGCAAATTAAAACAACTCATACCTAGCAGATTGGCTAATATGACAAAAAAGGAAAATATTGGAGGTTGGAGGGAATGTGGGAAAACTGGGACACTAATGCACTGTTGGTGGAGTTGTGAACTGATCTAATCATTCTGGAGAGCAATTTGGAACTATGCCCAAAGGGCTATAAAACTGTGCATACCCTTTGATCCAGCAATACCACTGCTATTATATTATATATATATTATATATTATATATTATATATATATTATATTCCAAAGACATCCCAAAAAAGGGAGAAGGAGCTTTTTGTATAAAAATCAAAGAAATGTCCATCAGTTGGGGAATGGCTAAACAAGCTGTGGTATACAATTGCGATGAAATATTATTGTGCTTTAAGAAATGACAAGCAGGATGACTTCAGAAAAACCTGGAAAGACTTACACAAACTGATGCATAGTGAACAGAACCAGGAGCACATATTTTAAAATTGTCAGTTGTGATCATTAACTTAACTATTAACTATTAACAATATAACTTAGCTATTCTCAGCAATACGATGATCCAAGACAATTCCAAAGGACTAATGATGGCGGCATACTCTGCCTGCAGAGAAAAAACTGGCATACAGTCTGAATACAGACTGAAGCAAGCTATTTTTCACTTTCTTCCATTTTTAAATTTTATTTGAATCTTCTTGTACAAAATGACTAATATGGAAATACTTTGCATAATTGCACATGTACAACCTATATCTGATTACTTATTGTCTCAGGAAGGGGGGAAAGGGAAGAGAGGGAAGGGAGGAAGGTATAGAACTCAGAACTTAAAACTTTAAATAAAAATGTTTTTAAAATGAGTAGAAAAAATGATTGTGAGTGTGTAAGTATATGTGTGTATGTGTTTGAGTCTATGCATGCAGCTTGAAATTATTGAAAGTGCCAGTCAATTTTTCAAATCATCCCATTTTTCTCCTCTTGTTCAATTCTGGACCCAGATCATTGTCTATCTGCAGTATTTATCCATGATCATTGTACTAATAGATTTCCTTAATGGTCTTTATGTAATGTTCAAGACACTTTTGATGAGCATATGTCTACCTCACTTCATTGTGGTAATCCAAAGATCATGGAACAAAATTATCTTTGTGATTCTAAACATGAGAAGTTGCCAACTGTCACCCTGGGAATTTACCCAGTTTCTTGGATTGGTTTCAGTTTAAAACTACTCACAATAATACTCAGCCCTAACTCAACTGAATTTCCCCCTTTCAATCCAGTCAGAATTATCATATGATTTCCTATGGTAGTGAGAACAAGAAAATCTATTTAAAATAAAGAACATTTTTATTTTGAGGTGAAGGAATAGAAAGATACCTCAAATCTAATCATAATCCCCAAACTACCCTCTCCCTTGCTTCTGACTCCTAAACTCAGGCAATAAAGATATTGTGTCTCCCATCAACTGACTGTACTATAGCCACTTTCAGTTTATAGGAACAAGGGCAGATTGTAGCAAAAATTTGTCCCAGATGACTGCTAAAGGTGCTATTATTTGGTGCCTGGACCTTTAGTGTGTCTTGTCACAGCCACAGTTGAGCCCTTAAGTCTGGTATTATCAGGAACAAGAAAAGCCTCATAAGCAAGAGTGTGGTGATGTTGGTCGAGAACAAACCTAAACCTGAAAAAATTGCTAGAAAGTTTATTGAGTCCTCTGGCAGAGCGGAGAAACAAAATAGTGACATTCTGTAAGTTTTACATCATATAGAGTTCAAACATGGCACAAGAAAACAACAGCTATTTGGACAGCATGTAGGCAGTTTCCAGTGAAGACATGTAGGTTACCTGAGTTGTATAATGGAAGGAAACTCCTTACATTCCTTGTAGGAATGTATGGCTCCCTTGGAAGATTTCTGGGGGGTCACCATAACTTGCACATCCTACTTAAGCAAAAAAAATCTGGTCTCTAAGCCACACAGGTCTACATTCAAACCATGCAATAAAGTTTTCCTACACTGGTAATAGTTAACAACTGGATCTCCCTCCACCCAAAAAAAGTATGTATGATATACTTTTAAGTTTAATCTGTGATATTAGCATTTTCTAAGTCACTTTCTTAAGTCTACACAATCAACAAACAATAGAGCAAACCCTGATTTATAGAATTTGCCAATTTCTGATGTATAAATGCTCACACTGAAATTTTAATAATCAACTCCCCTTGCCAAAACAAACCCAGTACCTTTATGAACACAACTACAAAACACTTTTCACACAAATAAAATCAGATCTAACTAAATGGAAAAACATCAATTGCTTGTGGCTGGGTTGAGCCAATATAATAAAAATGACAATTTTACCTAAATTAAATT